>WAAG01024135.1:383-22885 GCA_013390105.1 Tichodroma muraria
TCTGATGATTCTTCAGATTATTCTACCTCCATCCTCTGTATCACACCCTATCTTTTTGAACTTTTCCTCAGTTCTAGGAGTGCATTACCCACTTTGCCCTGGGTGTGCTGTAAGCCCACCCAGCACACACATACTCCACCTCCTCTGCCTCTGCTTGGCAGTTCCTCGGTTTGTTTCTTGCAGACCTGCAGGCTGTTTCATTGGTTTTCTGATCACACACACAATGATTTCACTCATATTATAGGTGCAGCTTGTGGAGGGTATTGTCAAGGTCCTTTGTCCTCATCTTCTTGAGGCTGCTGTCTCAGGATTTCACTGCAAATTAACCACAGATCTGTTTGTTTTCTTCAGTGCTATGGTATGAATGATTCTCTTGTGCTAATGGCAGAACTGTTGCAGGCAGAAGAATCTGTTGTGTTTACTCAACAGCAGTGGTAGCAAATTGCTATTATTCTGGACAACTTTGCATTCCTTTAATGCCATTATTTCTTTTTTTCCAGAATTCCAAATGTTGTTTGGTTTTTTTTATTTTGGTTCCAATAACTTCTTTGACCTTCTTTATACTTTTTTTCTGTTTTTGCAACTGCGGCATCAGGAAAGTCAGATGCCATCTCTTCCTTGCAGTTTAAATAGCTACACTTTTTTCTCCTGTACCTGTCTATACACACTCACTAGTAGGTATTCAGAGAGAGGTGGTTATATATACAACAATCTAATGACTTTTTCGGCACATCTGGTCATTTTTAAATGAGTCAGAATGATATAAGTAAGTTGTTTTTTTTGTTAAATCTCTGTTTACTAACAGATCAGACCTCGGTCTTTAGCTGTATTACTCATTAAAAAAATATTCTCTTTGTAGTCATCCACAGAAGCCACCCTACACCAAAGAGAGAAGCTAGTTGGTATGTACATAAACCAGTGCATTAATTCTGATTCTTTAAAATGTTTTGCAGTTCTAGACTTCTTCCTAATTTGCTTAAATTTTGATGCATATTCGGGGATCCTTCTTATACATCACAAATCTGCTGTCCATCTGCAGATATTGTGCAGACTCCTGGTGCAGCATACATACAGATCCCCTAAAAATAGGATATCGTCCTGTAATTCAAGGACTGAACCATGATATCCCTGAGCAGCCGGGGATGTATGGGTACTCTTGACATCAGCCACTTTGAAGTGCTTAGTTTTGTAGTACAGAGTATTTCTTTGCCTTGTATGGTTATATCTAATGTAGATAAGACTCTTGAGGTGTTTTTATTATGAGATGCTGTGGTTATTTAAAAACTTTAAATCTTTTGTGAAGTGGTGGTTTATATATTTGTAGCAGGTGCACCATTTTCAATCCTGGCAATTGAGCACGGAGCCCTTGTCAGAGTCATGAGGCTGCATTTCAAAAACTGCAGATAGCTGAGAATGGGAAATGAAGGACTTTGATTATTGAATGGTTTCTCTGTAAGCATTTCCATTTGGAGCATCTATATTTGAAAGCCACTTTTGTCAAACAGGTAATCTAAGAATATCTTGGAAAATTCAGATGGGCACTGAAAAGGCCAAAGTACAGGGAAAAAAGTTACAGGAATAGAAGTCCTCTCTATGTCCTTCTCATAGTACCCTTAAATGGTAAATGTTTTTACATCTGCATGAATGGATTTTAATTAAATGTATTCATAAATAGAACACTGAGATGACACATTTTGTTGCAAATACAGTCTGTCAGCAAACAGCATCTGGAAGAGATGGTGCTCTGTCAGCTAAAGCAGATAAAGGAAGCCTGAGCCCACCTCTATTCTCTGAAGATGATCCTTGTGGACCCTTATTTCTCAGAGTTACAATGCAGGATTGATCTCTGATCATAGAGCCACCCTGACTGTTTCCAGTAACAAATTTATGATATTCACCCCTCATCAAAAACTGCTCCAAGAGACTGTCCATCTGGAAGCATTCAACAGCAGAGGCAGGAAGTTTATTCTTCTTTCATTGCCCACTAGAAATTGCCATCTTCATGGCAAATAAAAGAAGATGCAGATCTATGCCAACAAAAAAAACAATGTGGGCATATGTTGTGGGCCTACTTGCATTTCAACATCATGGGCACCTGTTAAAGCATAGGATAATTTTGAATAATAAATTTGAACAAATGAAAGGGTGGCACAAAAGGAGGACAGGCTCTGTGCCAGTACCATCACTGACTGCTATACTGTGCACACACAGCCACCTGCCATGTACGATGGGGTTGTTTTAAGCTGTGCCAAAAGCAACTTGTTTTCAATTTTTTTTATAATATTCTTTCATGCAATTATTTCCTTTTACTGAGTGCTTTAAATTATCTCCAAAATGTAGACCCAACCACTGAGGGTCATTACTTCTGAAGCACAAATACTTCAGTGAGATTTTTCCTCAGTTTTCATATCTCAAAGTCAGTTCATGTATCAGTGGCTGTAGGTACTCACCTTGGTGTCTGGTGTCATCAAAAGTGCATTTTATCAAAACAAGGCCTGCAAACTGAGGTCTCTGAACCCTACTGCCCTGCAATAATAGCACACCACGTATGCATGACTGTGGGAGAAGGGAAGAAAAGCATTAGCATGGATCCAGCTGGAATCTAGCAAGGTTTTGTCACAGATACTAAGAAATCTAGTGACATAAGGGTTTCAGAGCTTACTTTGGTAATAAAATAACTGCAGCTTTTGGTAGGTGTACTTAATTAGCACAAGGTGACACAGGCAATAGGTTTATATTTTCCAGGAGACATCTAGGCACATCAAATGTTTCACATTATACTAAATCTGAGAGGAAGTTGTCCAGACTCAGTGTTGCACTCCTGCATTAAGGAAAAACTAGGCCCTTTTTGAAATCTGACTACTTTTCCTTTCTCCCCAAGACAATGAAGATTATTTATTATCAGTGCTCACCTCTTCTTAAAAACAGTTACTCTCTCCTAAACCCTTTCAGATTTTATTCAGCTGCCCAGCTTTTTGGAATTCCCTTCTTAACAAAACAAAGCAATAACAAAAATTAATTTTTGTAAACTCAAATACACCATACATCCAGACCTTGAAAACATGGTTGTATGTTTTTGAAAGCTACACAGATTAATAAAAACCAAAGCCAAATACATAGAGGAGGGATGGGAGATCTCATTCTGTTGTCAGTGTCAGGAGAATTGAAACATAATCCCTAAGACTGTGATGTATTTTAATGAAGAGCAATACTTAACACCGATAATGCCTGCTCCTCATCCTTTATTGGTCTTTTGTTATGCACCTGGAGTGCTAATTACTTGTACCATTACCCTGTTTCTTAAAAAATTTCAGCTTCTCTGTTTCAGAACATGTTCTTAAGCAAAAAAAAAGCAGAAAAAAGCAAAACTGAGAACACACTAGGAGCACGAGAGTGGTTATACGTGGTTATGTTGCCTCCATCCTTGAAACCTGGCAAAGTGCAACTTAGTGCTAGAGTAAAATGCAAGAGTATGTGTGGTAACTGTGATATGCATCACTGCTTAGACCCTGCATTGCAGAGCTACTGACCACATGAAAATGCTGAACTCAGCAACAAATTCGGTATTTACAAAAACTCAGCTACAGAATGCATTCTTATTCCTGGATATCTAGGCATATCCTTGGGGAAATGGTATTGTTTTATATCCTTTGTTCATCTGGTGAGCTGCCAATTAAGCTTCTGGTTCTTATTAACAATTGCTAAGTGGCATATGTGATGTTTCTCACAGAAAAGATTGCAGCAAATACAGCCTGAGCAGAGTGGTTCCTTTCCACAAATTTTACATTCTGCCAGAAGCCACAGATTTGCAATCATGTATTTCTGCTGCCTTTCGTTAAAGGCACAATAAAGATATAGTGGAACAAAACTTGCTTTGGGCCTTAACAGAAGGGTACAGCACAGACAAGCTGGGGGGTTTGAACAGGTTCAGTCCAGTGTAGGCATTAGCATAATCAGAGGCACATCGGTTTCTTAATGTACACAAAACTACACAACTTCCATGCACAGAGTTGTCATTTCCATTTCAGAGATGGAGAACATCCACACAGTGAACCTTAGCTGGATTCCACCCTACCCCAAGCATATGTCCAAGCTAAGCTTATCTTAAAACCAGGCAACTGTCCTTTCACATGTAGTGAAAGCTGTGCAGGAAACATGCCCAACTGCTTTAAATGTTCAACAGACAGGATGGCTCTGAACACCTCCAGAGAGCAATTTAGAGAGCCTAAATTAGAAGTTTGCATCTCTCAACTTCTCAGTGTATGCAGAGACTCAAAGGGCCACTTGTCCCTGTACAGCTGAGCAGGCAGCCAGCTTGCCCTGCTCAATAGCCAGCACTTAGCACAGGCTCTCAGCCTGCTCTTGCCGTCTGAACCGCAGCAGTGCTGCTGCCTGTCTCCCTGCCCAGCAGCCTACTCTCCAGGCACCCCTGCCAAGCAAGAGCCCTGAAACTGGGCTGTCCACAGCCTGGAAGGGTGGCTGCTCTCAAGCCCCCTTGTCCAGGGAGGGTAGTTGTGTACCAGAAGAGGAAGAATTCATGTGGGAACACTCTTCTATTTTCCTGCTCAGTCCAGACCACTATAAAGCTGGGGAACATAAGATTTGTACTGGGAGAATGGTAGCTTGAGAAAATCTGATTTTTACCTAGAGGATTATCCTCTTAATAGAAGATGGCAAAGTCATGCGATAACTTTGGGTTATTTCTACTTTTTTCATACAGACGTGCATCAAGAACCTTTTCACAACCACTTGTTTCTGCCTGATAGTTTGATAATATTCCTTAGCATGCAACTTGACTCCATTAGGTGTATATTTTCAGGATCTGGGACTCTGTGTCTAAATAAGTTCTTTCTTTGTCCATGCCGTGGTACAGCAAGACCAATAAGGTCAAAGAAATCTGAAGATAATAGAGAAACTTGACTTTGCAATCAACAGTAGATGAGGTAAAGGCCACCTCTTGCAGGACTCTAAATTTTACTGTATCAGTAGCTATTATAAAACTAGAGAGCAGAGACACGCTTTTCCTATTCCAAAAATTGTGGTTCTACTACTGAAGTGATTATCCAAATAAATGAGCACAAAAGAGGAAACCAATACTTTGTTCCTTTTTCCCAGACTTCCATAGCATTGTGTTCTTCCCTTTACTACAGAGTAGAAAGCAATTCAGACCTTTCAGAGGCTATAATAGCTTTCTTTTCTTTTTTGCACATTGAAAAACATCAATTTTTAGCAGAAGATGCTCTCTGTTTAACTTGTAGCTATAATGTTTCTTGAGAAATATATCCTGAATGAAATAGAGCATTTGACTTGGGTTTTTAGAAGCTCCACTGAAGATAGACTTGAAAAGAAAGCCACTTTAATTAAGCCAACAGTTACTTTCTTATGATTACTGCTGTTAAAGAGAGAAAAAAAAATCCATGTGACTATCATAGAGGAGCACAGATGGATAACCATTGCTTAAAAAGCAAAGATAAAAATAAAATTTTCTGGGCAAATCTTCAGCATCAGGTGAAAAGGAATCTGGTTGCTTTTTGCAGGAAAATCAGTGTATTTTAATTTGGAGGGATTATATCTATATCTATTTATCGATCGATCAATCAATCAATCAATAGATGGATGTTTAGAAGTCTACAGAATGGCAAAAACTTACCAGAGAACTGACTGACTTATCTAATTATATAAAAATGCATTTATAACTTTAATAATGACTTTATTATTATAATAAGACTGGAGAACTTCATTTCATCCTTGTAGTTCTTTAATGGTATTAGTTTATATAAGTAATGGCAAACCTGTGAACTTTGGTGTGCACATTTTTGAATCAGATTTCTCCCTTCTTGTAGCATTAACTTAGGGTTATTGATTCCTCAAAGAAGGCAGAAAACTTACTCACAGGACTTTAAAATATAATACCATGTCTCTTATTACTGGCATTGCCAGGTAATCTCAGCCAAAATTAACAGTGGTATATACTGTATTATCTGTATTAGAGCTCGAGTTTTTGGAAACCTGGAAGACTCAGGTCCCATCTTTTAACCTTAATTGTTCTATAAATATTAGATTATATGAATTAATTTTAAAGAGCATCTTAGGCTTTGTTTCAACACCTACAGACTGATGTACAGATTAAAAAAAAGGGGGCATGGTGATACTTCAATAAAAGTCAAAATTCCAGCAGTATTTCTGACAATGACAGACTAGCTGATTTTACATCATAGTCTGAGTACTGCATATACACACCAGGAGAATTGTTTTTTCTTCCTAGTTAATTAGCTGTGGAAGACAGGAAACATATTTTTATATACATGGAAGACTAACTGAAAATGTTTCCCAGATGGAAGCTTCTCAAATTCTCTGATGTCTCTTAGTTACTGGCAACTTGTCCATTTTTCCATTTTAGAACAATTTCATGTCTTCCCACTCACAGCAAAGAACAGATCTCATTTTGACACAGATTATTAAAGATGTCGTGGATGAAATCCTGGGTTTATTGAAGTCAGCAGACATTTCGCCAGTGATTTAAGCAGAGTCAGGATATTTATTACCTGGCTGTCTATAATGCCTGGAGCTTTACAGTAAAACTAAAGTCGTTCATTTCTCCCACTAGAAATAAATGTGCTGCCCCACTCAACAGTACAGGTCTTTGAACCATACAGTAGCTTTTGAGATGAAGCCTCCCATGACAGGAGAGAGACATACAGATTTTTAAGGGCCTTCACATAACACACATTTTGTGGAACTTAACCTTACGAGGCTTTGCTGAACTTCAGGAAATCACTGAAAAAATAGAGAGTTAGTTAAAACATAATTATTTCAGTTAAATATGAAAACGTTGAAAGACTAAGTTTTCAGGTTGTGGATTTCAAAGAATATTTTCAAGTGTTATTTGATCACAGTATAATGCTATGATTATGATATGGTTCCCGTTATTATTCCTAAAAATATATTTTTTACTTCTACTCTGATAAAAGCATAAGGAGGTACAAAAGCTCCTGGCCTGCATAGGAAATCATCAGTTAGAGGCAGTTGGAAAATGGTTGACTGAAGCAACAAATTACACCTGAAACATCTCATCACAGGCTACAACTTCCTTATGAGGGGGAAGGTGGGGCAGGCACTGATCTCTTCTCTCTGGCAATCAGTGGCAGGACCTGAGGGAATGGCCTGAAGTTGTGTCAGGGATGTTTAGGTTGGATGTTAGGAAAAGGTTCTTCACCCAGAGGTTGGTTGGGCAGTGGAACAGGCTCCCCAGGGCCGTGGTCACAGCACCAGCCTGACAGAGCTCAAGAAGTGTTTGGACAGCGCTCTCAGGCACAGGGTGCGACTATTTAGGATGGTGCTGTGCAGGGCAGGAGTTGGACAGGATGATCCTTGTGGGTCCCTTTCAACTCAACATATTCTGTTATTCTTTGATTCTTCAGTCTCTTCATGAGACTGAATATCTCCAGCAAGATCCCCGGGACAAAACTTGCTGAGATACTGAGACCAGGCTCCCACGACCAGGTAACTTTCAAGACTGAATGCAAGTTAATCTTGTTAACACCTGTGAACCTGGCTCAGGGTACCTATCATGCTCAACATCATATAAGCAGATAACAGAGTGCTAATGTCATCTTTCAGTATAAGGACGAAAGCCTGCTTGGAGCAGTCACAGGATGCATTAATCAGTACTGGAATGGCTGTTCATCCCAGCTAGCATCTTACATGTTCCATGACCATAGTGGCTGTGGTGTGCCTCAGAAGCTGCTGCTGCACATGAACAGATAAATCACCCCATTCACTCCATCTGTGCAGGCAGACAGTTGTTGCTGTGCCATATGTTCAAAGGCTCTGGCTGGATTTTACTGTGCGTGTCATACAACCGGCCTGTGAACATATAGTAAGTACCTCTCTGGGAGGATGGAGACGTCTCCAGAAGTAGTGTTGCCATGTCCTCCAAGATCCTGAATGTAGTCTATCCAGAGAATTTGCAGCTCTCTGGGGTAGAAAGCTGAATTTTAAAAAATCTTTGTCCAACATCTCATGTAGTTTTATTATGATACATTAGGCAGAGGGAAGGTGGTAGCTAGAATACATCAGTGATTGTAGTCTGCAAAATAGTAATAAAGAAGATACCCAACACTTTTATTTGCATTTACCCAACATGTGCTAGAGATATTATAAATAACCAGCTTTGAAATGGCATGAGCACAGACAGTACTGATCCACCCCAAACCTGCAGGGTCTTTCATCCTATTGCACCTGAAGTGCCACTAGGGTCTGCCTGGTACTTACTCTATGAAGTCTGTCTTGCAAGACATTGCAAGTCATCAGTGACATCCTACACCAAATTTGTGTGTTTCTGTCTTGCAAACAAAGTCACTCTATTGAAAGCTGTTCCCTCTCTTTGGGTACTGCATGATCCCAGTTTGCGCTGCAAGGGTCAACTTCATTTTATAAAGGTATTAGCTCAAAGCCACCATTCTAAGAATATGTATTTTAAAAAAAATCTAGTGTTTTCAATGAACAGTGAAGAACTAAGTCCTTTCTTTCCCTGCATTTATCCAATTCAGTTAAGACAGGAACAGACTTTCCACGGAGTAAACAGCATTCAACTATCTCAGTAGCTCCCAAACTATGGAGTGATGGTTGCTGTTCTTTTCAGTGAAGAGGCAGCATTTCAGCCAACTTACTGCTCTGACCAATAACAAACATAGCATTCACTCTAACTCATGGCCAAGCAGGTTCCAGGAAAGCCTACAGGAAAAGGAAAAAGAAAAAAGAAAAAAAAGAAAGCATCCCCAAATCAGTGATTTATGTTGGTTTAAATAGATTTATCTTGTTGCAATCCCTGGAATTCAGCTCAGGGTCTGTCACATGCACAAAGACAATGGAAAATATCATTATTACTCTCAGGGGAGAATGATGAAGGTACATCAGCTGGTGGCAAACAGAACATCTGAATGATTTGGCATAACCAATTTATCTTTCTGCCATTTAGCCCTCCTAACTTGCAAATATATAGCTGTAGTATCCATCCTGAATGCTTACTCCATTATCAAAAGCAGGATGAAGTTTGCTTTGAGCAACTACTGTATTCTGACACTAATATGTATATATCTCAAAATATCTTCGTTTATTTTTCCTCTTCTGAAAGGAGAATGGGGAGCACCTTGCATTGCTTACTGGTTTTGGCATAGTGCATTTCTGAGGAGAATTTCTTCAAATTAAGTTTTACATTATAATTCTTAAATATTCAGCTTGTGAAAGAGATTAGAAAAGAAAAACAAGCAATGAAACTAGCAGTGTGCTTCATTTCTCTGTAACTTCAAAAGAATATACACTGAGGTTTTTTTCGTTCACAATCTCTACATGTAACCTCAGCTAGAGCAAACTAGTGGTAAAAAATATTTTTGGTACATACATATCCCCCCGTCACCTATTTCAGCATATCCCCCAAAGCTACCTATTTCAGCAATATCTAGGCCAGCAGTTTAATAAACACAGCAGGACACAAATGTCTCCAGGTGGCAAAGAAAAGAAATTTCTCCCAGAGACAGAAAGGAGTTCCTGGCTGTATGAACTCCAAGTTATATGTATGTTAAAAGGATCATCACTTGTTGCAAAAGAGATTGAATCAAATTAGCAACCTGTGTAGGTAATATTAAAACCAGTCCATCACTCTTAAACTCTTCTCAACCAAGAGCAATGCTCTAGGGAGTCAAAGAGTTGTTAGGTTTCCCAATGTCCTGTTTCAAAAGATGAAAATGGGATTTGACTGTTTCAAAAAAGGGATGCCTTGACATTTGAAAGTGACTTTAAAAATAGCTTTATGTCATAAGATGAAATCTTTAAAAATAGCTTTATTTCATAATATGATCTCATATCTCTTAATGTGAAAGCAAAAAAAAATTCTTATTTGCTAAACACAAGGCAGAAGACACATTTGCAAAATACAAAGCCACGGATGTGCAGAAATGAAAGTAAATGAGCATTTATCTGTAATAGTTCTCCCATACTTGAGTAAGGAATTTAGCAAGTTATCTAATACTGATGGGTTTTTACCAAAACAGCCCTTCACATTGTGCAGAGAAAAGCTCAAACTTTAGACCAAAGCTCATTAATACATTATCTCATATATTCAAATAAGAAGTGCATCAGCTATGATACTATATAGGCATGTGTACACGCATGTGCGTGTGTGTGTACTAACTTTAGATTGAGAGCAGATACAACAGTGAACCAACTACTTTACAACAACCTTCAGGATGAGCTGTTCCTGGTTTTGAGGGACAAGGAGGCAGCAAAGTGGTTTTCCTTAGTTCTCCTCCCTTTCACACCCTTTCTGTTCATATGCAGACGCTGCTCAGTATCAATATCTTCAGAGAAATCACCATGCATCTCACTTCATCAAGAAGGCTACCTCTTGCCAACTGCCTCTCATCCTCAGGAAGTAGCTGATGGTTCCATTCCCAGAAGGAAGGAAAAAGACCTAGGATTAATTACTCTCCAGCTAAATGTAGAAAACAGATTTTCCATTACACATTTATCATATCACAACATTCCAAAAAGTCTAACATCTTGCACTTTAAATGGAAAGCCAGGGACTTTGTTCTAAGAAGCCAGAATTTAATTGCAGATGCACCAGAGCAGAGACAATAGGGAGGGACTGTAAGAAGGAAGATGGAAGTAAAGAAAGGTAACTGCATTATTTCTCAGCTGAGTTTAGGCGCAATATAATAGGACAGAAATGAGAGCTTTACTCATTATTTGCTCAAGTGGATCTCCTAACTCTTTGTCAAAGTCACAACAGAATTGAGTCTTGTGGGTAATCTAAAGCCAGTGTCTCATTTTCATTAAAAGTAGTAGGAATCCTGCTGATCTGCATGGACTTGGGCTGCTGCCTTGGTTAACCTCTGCTGGCAGGCAGAGGTTAACCAAGGAGGCAATAACCAGCTCACTCCTAGCTCAGCCACTCACAGGTTGTTAACTAATACAACACCAAGGCTGTGTGACCTGCTGCAGCTGCAGTGCAGGGCTGCAGCCCATCCCAGCACCTGGGCTGTGAGAAGATCAACTCTGGCAGAGGAGTGGCATGGAGAGATGGGCTAAGGAGCTTCCTCAGCCGCAACAGCTCGACTGCCATAAAAAAACACCTCAGTGGGGATGGAGAGAGGCCAGGAAGATGCAGCCCTGTGTGCCCCAGCAGCAATAGAGTGGCATGGGAGGAAGGGGAGGTAGCAGTAAGTGAAGCAGACAAATGAGCATCATTAGGGAGCAGCACAAAAAAAGGAACCCAGATGAAAGGGATGCAGGAAACAGCCACATAAATCTTCACCCCCTTTGTGTATCATATTAATTTGCATGGTTGTTATTTTTGCGAGGAGATATTTTTTTCCTGAGGAGTAATTTGTCAGTTTTCATTAGCCACTGGACCAGCAAAACTCAGTCAGCAATGATGACCTCCAATTGTCCTCCCCAAAAGATGCCATTTCCACTCCAGGTTTCACACAGCATGTTTTCCTGTTTGCAGTGTTTGATAGTGCAGATTGGCTGCATTTGATGTAAAATAAGGGACTTGGGCCTCAGTGTGTCTGTGACTCCACTGACTTCACTGATTTATACCAGTTCAGCATCAGGCATTTAATTTTATTGCACTGAAAACTAATGGCAAAAATTTTACAGTGCCCATTAAAATCCTCTGTTTAAGACTTTAAGTACAGCAATTAAATGTCATTAAAAATATCCACTAAAATTATTAATACCTTTTGTTCTGTGCAGTGTGAAAACTTCTCTTGCTGTTCCCTCATCTTTCATCTAATTTTAAAGACATTGATTTATTAGTTTACAGCTCAAGTAAATTGAGAAATTCTGATGCTCAGATTTCTTACGTGTGACTTTGGAGTCTCATTTCTCAAATGTATTGCACAGTTATTTTGACAGTTATGCCAGATTTAATTAGCAATCAGTTTTCCAACAGTTTGACTACTGCAGCATTATTTTGTTTACATTTTCCTGTTTTATGCTTAGTTCAACATAGACAGAACTACAACTTTGAACTTTGTTTTAGTGCATGTAAGGCAGTGTGACTGCTTGACTTTCTTTTCAATGAAAACCAATTAATACATACCAGTCAGAAAATTAATAGAAAAACAAAGTTCTTATGAGTGATAATCACTAGCTTCAATAAAGCCTGCCTTGTTCCTCAGTTCTTTAAATTTGTTGGGTTTTGTTTATAGAAATCTATAAACCCACTCATAAAATATTTCCAGATGATCATACAAACATAAAGGACTCCATACATAAAAACATTAAAAAAAAGGGCTCCAGTAACCTTACTGTAAAGTGATTTCAAAGAAATACTCTAAGCAATGAAATTGCAAATGTGTATGGGATTAATTGCTAATCTCTTTGCAATATTTTTAAAATATAAGTCATAAGTGTATTCTATTCCCTTTCTGCTTTCTTATATTTCCACAGTATTTTCAGAGAGAATAGCTGGTGCTAGCACGATAGATCTTTCTGAGTGGTCTTTATTAAATATTGCTTTCTTGAAGCGCTAAAGGTATCATTCTACCCCCACTTACAGGCCATTTAGTTCTGCTTTTTGTGTAATTGATGCAAATGAAGCATGTAATAGTGTTTTGTCAAATGCATGAAAAACAGCTTTAGGACTTCCTAGTTATCAGAGAAATGAGAACGAAGAGACTTTGAGAAGTTAAAGAAGGTTAAGAGCACATTAGGCGATTTCATTCTTCCACTGATCAAAATGCCTTCCAATTCTTCTTGTGCCTCCAAACCTGAATGCATCCTGCACCTGGGAAAGAATAAACCCAGGTTACCAGTACTGGCTGGGGAACAACCTGCTGGAAAGCAGCTCTGCAGAGAGAGGGATCTGGAGGGTCTGTTGGACAGCAGCTGTCAATGCCGCAGCAGCGTGTCCTTGCAGCCAAGACGGCCAATGGAATCAATCCCGGGGTGCATTAGAAAAAGCACTGACAGACATCGGGGGGAGCAATCCTCCGTCTTTACTCAGCCCTGGTGAGGCCACACCTGGAGCACTCTGTTCAAGCCTGAGATTCTCAGGACAAGAGAAATTGAGCCCCTGGAGTGGGTCCAGCAGAGAGCAACAAAGATAATTAAGGGACTGGAGCATGTCTATTAAGAGGAAAGGCTGAAGGAGCTGGACCTGTTCAGCCTCTAGAAGAGATAGCTAAGAGGTGGCCTCATCAAATGCTTGTAAATATCTTAAGAGAGGGTGCCAGGAGAATGGAGCCAGGCTCTTCTCAGTAGTGCTGAGCAATAGGACATGAGGCAATGGTCAGAAACTGATGCACAGAAAGTTCCACTTGAATATGAGGAAGAACTTCTTTGTTGTGCAGGTGACCAAACACTGAAACAAGTTGCCCAGAGAGGCTGTGGAGTCTCCCTCACTGGAGAAATTCAAGAAGTGTCCAGACACAATCTCATGCAATGTCTCTGGGATGACCCTGCTTGAACAGGGATGTTGGACCAGATCATCCACTGCGGTCACTTCCAACCTGACCCATGCTGTGTGATATGCTAACCTTAACCTTTTACAGATAAAATATCTTTACTTTCTAGACCATGCAGCAAACAGACCAAGGAGATGAGCAGCGATATGCATTGTATGCAGAATAAGTCAAACGCATTTGCTAATGGTCATAGGCAAAACGTAAAGCACTTCTGGATGTTAGGCACTTATTGTCACTGTATTAACTAAAATAGTATCCCCAAACAGATATGTTTTATGTTCTATCAATTTTTTGTCACACAGTGCATTAACAAAAGAGACAACCTGCTAACCCAAAAGGTTGAAACTCACAATTCCTAACATATCAGAAGCTCAATACAAGTTGGTCATAAAACACTGAAAAAATCTCAGAGTGCAGAGAAGACTGTGCAGAGCCAAAGAAATAGGGTCTGAGGTGATAAAAAAGTTAAAAGGCTTACTGCCTGGAATATCTGCCTTCCTTACAAGCAAAACTAACAAAATCAAACTCTCAGGTCCTGGAAATAGAAGACAGTCCTCCTGAGAATTTTATATTAAGAGCATATTCTCTTCCATTTCATTTCATGGGAGACTTGCTTTACAGTGACAAGAATTCATCTTTCTCAAAGATGATGCAATTTTTCAAGGCAAATGAAACTTACTTTTTGACCAAACCATTTCTCCGCTCCTCAGGAGGTCCTCCAGAAAACCAGTAGATTTTTCTGTACAGCACAAGGGGATAAATCAGCTGATAAATAGGTGCATGATAAAAATGGTTTCTTTCACTCAGCATGGAAGCTGAGATTGTAAAAGATGAAAGTTGTCTTAATGTGGCAGTCGTCAGATTAACAGTCAGGCCCAGAGTGTTCAGGGCATTTTCCGTCTTTTGCATACCAAGAAAATGGGCAGAGTGATAGTTCGGGAGCTGAACTCTGGGGTGCTGAGGAATGATCCAAGATGGCATGGACTAAAGGCTGTCAGATGTGGAGTGATATTACATGCTCTTAATTCATCTGACCTGGAAGCTGAATTAAGTGGCACAGTGTATAATAAATATCAAAATTGACATGGACTATCTTGATAGATTCTTTCTGGAGCACATGCAGACCTCTATGCACCATAAGTACACCAAAAATACTTACAGATAATCCATATTAATTTCTACAGAAGCGAGTCCATGTAGTGCTCTTTCTTCCTTGTGAAGGAGAGACGACCTCTCCTTCCAAATATCTGTTAAATTTTGACCTTAATCAAGTAGGCAGATAGCCAACTACCTATCTGCATGTACAACTACATGTTAAGTATATGGATGTACACCTTTATATTCCATCAAAGTTGCTGCATGTGCATTTGGGATTGTGAATGGATCAAGACTTAGGGTATGGACTTGGATTAAAGATTTAAAAATGAAGGTAAGGACTAAGCCTTCAAAACACAATTTACTGTTCTCTAGGGACTGAAAAGGAGTGACTGTTTTCCTAAAAGTCTCATTTTAGCTATTTTTTGAAGAATATACTTGCATATTGTCCAACAAATGTCAAATCCTCCTTGTCTATGTGTGATATACATTCAATCACTTCATGCACTAATACATACATATATACATATATATACACACATATATATTTCTATGTTCTGAACTATAGAGTCATCAGATCACCTCTTTGTTAGCCAGAAAGTTGCATTTCTGGATACAGAAGCAGCAGTTGACTCTGTGAGATCTGCTTATCCCTAGAGTTTCTGTGTCCATATGTGAGCAGAAAGGGGAAGCTGATACACCCTATCTCACCACTAGACTTCACCACATCTGCCAAAAATAAAGAAAAAAAATAAAGAAAAAAAAAGTTGGGGTGTTTTAAAACACTCCGTTCAAGTCCTACTGCCATAAACTCTGGGAAGGAAAAAAAAATGTAAAGAAAGGTGTAAGATGCTGCATAAATGGTCTTGACTGTGTTAGGATCTACTCCAGTCTCTTTTTCAGACTAGAGGACAACTCCACCATAGCACGTAAGGAGGATAACCTTGTTTAGGTAATGCTATCAACATTACAGGGAACAGGCTGTTCAAAAACATGGGAAATCTTTTATTCTTGGATCTTTGCAACACAGTTCTTGATCGAATATGCTTGTACCATGTTACCTCCAAATCAAGTGACATGCTGCAAACTTGGATTTCTTGTCCTTTAATTGGTAAATAACCTTAAATACCAGCAGTGTATGCGCCTGATTTTACATTGAAAGATGGATTAGGGAAATATATTGGCTTCCTTTCAACTAGAACGAAAATACCTTCCCTAAAATCTATAGATAACAATGAACAAAGAGTCAGGCCACGCTGCTTAACAAACCTTACTTCGAGTGCTCTTACCTGTAAATAACTTACCCTGACAAAGTATGCTGCCTACACAGATGCATCATAGTGCTTCAGTTTTTGAAACTCAAAGGTAGACAACCTACCCTCCTTGGGGACCATTTTGCAAAATTATATGCAGTAGGTGCAATCTGGTCCAACTCAGACACAAAACAAAAGCATTTTCTAAATGACTATTTTGAGTCCCAGGGAGAAATTGCCTCTATTAGCAAAGATTAGATATTCAAAGATTACAGAGAAATCACTTGCCTATTTCTTCAACTCAGTGGAGCTTTGACTCCATCACAGGATGTGCTGGAAACATGAAAAGCCCATAAAAGTAGACTCATCCAGAGCAGCAGCTCTCAAACCAAATTATTAAAAGGTCGCACAGCTTGTCCACACTATCATGGCCTTGCAGAGATTGAGAAAATCTATACAGGTTTTCAAAGTTTTATTTCAGTGCAAATCCAAACATTTCTGCTGGCTGACAGTCACCTCCAGAGGGACCAAGGCCACCAGCACATCCCAGCAGCAGCTGGACAAAGTCTGTTCCACAGGCTGTCACAGGACTGCCTGTCCTCTCTATTAAAAGCTGTGCTTCTTCAAAATTTCTCAGACACAAGAAATGATCCCAGCCTCATCCTTCATTGGAATGAGTGCACTTCCAGGTGCTTGCAAGGAGGATTACCTAATCATGTCACAAAGAGTCTGGCACCCAACTGATCATGGGGAAACTATACAGCAGGGCAGTAGTGTTCCTTATCCTGCTCGCTCCTTTCCAAGTGGAGAGCAGAGACTCACAGATGGCTGCCATGAGCAGCACATCTCCTGTCCTTTTTCATTTTCAAGCCACTAGGCCTGCAAGGCTCAGCAAGCATTGAGCCTTGAGGAGGGTGCTGGCCAGCCCCCTCAGCTACCACATGACTATGGCAGCATCAGCTTCCTTCCCTTCCCCAGGAGGTGGTGAAGACCTGCTCAGCAGACACACCTGAAAAGGCAAGAGAGGCAGTATTGCCAGAGCCAGAAAAATACAAGCATACAGGTAGAGAAAAGGTTAGAGTGAGGGGCTTGGACACTGCATGCAGCAGTCAAGGGCTGCCATTGTCTGCTGCTTGGCTCTGTCCCAGCTCTTTGCAGAACTGGGGGCTGGTGAAGAGAATATTCCTGATGGTATCACACCACAAACTTATGTATTCTCACATTGTCCATACAACTTGGACTGCATTTCCTCTTCAGCTTTTCTTGTTAGTCCAATTCCAGATTCCATTTTCTTCTTGGGATCCCATATGTAATGCTGCAATGAAGAGTGTCCTCAAGAAATGGGATATGATGTTTCCTTTCAAGATGACTTTAACACTGAGAAGACTAAGACTTTGGATTACACCCATTTTGCCAGGAAGCAAAATGTAGAGAGAAGGAAATAATCAGCAGATCCTGAAAAGGGTTAAAGCCAGGACGAACAACTGTCAGGTCACTTGTCTGAGTGGCAGAGAAAATGCCTGTTGTGGCAGGGGGCCAACCAAGAAAGGCAGAGCTCCCTGCTTTGAGGGTAGCACCACTGCCAGTATGTTACAAGTAATCTGGAAAGTCTTCTACTGAAAGCTGAAAACACAACAGCATCCAGTCTGCAGTGTGTCATGGAGTCCTTGTATCTTCTGAGGGAACAGAGCATGACTCCTCACAGATGTCCCATTTCTTCTACAATGGAGGAAAAACAAAGTATTTCTACCTAATCCCATGCCCTGAGGCTTTTAGGTGACCTTATCTTCTGAGAACCTGGAATACTGTTTTCTTTTAGTTTACTAGTGATGGGTAGTCTATGACAACATGAATCACTTGATTTGCATAGTGCAGCATCATCTCTTGTCAGGGATAAAATTTGATCATACCATATTTGATGTCACATGATGTTTGTTCTTATCCATTGCCCCAGAGATCTTAAAACCATCCTCCTCCAGAAGTAAGGATGTAAGGACATCTCATACTTGATGATGCTTGCTTTCAGCATCTTGTCCTCCACCAACCACCCTGTGCTGTTGACCTCTGTCTGCAGACTGGATTTGCAAGCACTCCTCATAAAAGAGTATGTCTGTTTCTTAGGTCTCAAGCATAAAAATATAATGGAGACATACTAAGGCTCCAGTCAGTGTACCCTGGGATCTTTGAAGGGAAATGTACAAATGTGTCCTGCTCTTTGAATGCATTTGAGTAAGACAAATCCATAGGGACAAATGCTTCACAGGTGTGCTGTATAGAGGGATACTTATTGACTCCAAGGCATGAACTGGCCTGGCAACCACAGCACAGAAAACAGCCAGAAGCCTGCCCTTCTCCCAAACCCCACTCCCTTACAGGCTTCCAAGCGATGACATTATGGCCTGAGTTAGGCAGCTTGCTATGCTGGGCCTTGCAGGATCACAGTGTGCATGACACTGACCAGGCTGGGGCACAGCCAGAGGCAGAAGAGCCTTGGTGGAGACATGAGCCGCAAGTACAATCTGCTCTGTTTCACAAACTTTAAAGTTTTGGGGGCACTATACACAATTCTTGTATATGTTCCATCACCTGCTCGAAAGTCTTGTGACAGCTGGTACGTACACCCTGTCCTAAAGCACAGATCAGAGGCATTCAATTTAATATGCTGCTCAGGTGACTGAAAAAACATCTTACAAAATAGCTTATTCAGGAACAAATTACGTATGTGTCACTGCTCTCTGCAATAAATGCAGAAGTTTTATAGTGCATTTTTTAAAAAATCTAACTTTGGGTGTTTTTTAAATATCATTTAACTAAAATTTTATGTTCATGATTGTTTCCTATGATACACAATGCAAATGGAAAAGAAATATGGGGGGAATTACAACGCTAACATGAAAAAACAGGAAAAAAAAAATCATAACTAAAATGTGCTGGAAGTAAAACAGATGGTTGGCACCTGGTGGTCTTTTATAGCCCTGGGTGACAGTTAGAACTGTTCCTACACTTGGAGAATGAGAAAGGGAAGTGAAACTTGTCTGTATCACTGTTACACTTGTGCTGCTTTAGGGTTCTTGACATTGTAGGGTGTGGGATTTCTAGCTGTGTCTGAACTGAAGGACAGTCCTCAGCTGTCACATCCCCCAACGCTGCTCTTTTCCCAGAGCTTGGAGGATGTTGTGCATGTAGATCAGACTACCAGCACCACACATGCGGGGCGGGCATCAGGACCTTCGAGCACAGAAGGGTACTCACCACCTCCCAAGCAGAGCCAGAGCACAACAGCAGCCTCTGCTGCTCTGTCTTGCAGTCACCTTCTCAGAGAGCTGAGAAGCAGAAAGCAGTGTGACCACTCCTTGTCTCTGCACACCCTCCGTGCCTCTGAAACACCGAGTGTGGATCCATGCAAGTCACTGCATTATGCATTGCTGCCTGAGCAAGGGGACACTCCCTGAGCAGAGGCTCCATGGCAGATATGTTTGTGACTTCTCCAAACAATTTTGCTGCAATGATGTCTCCAGCAGTCTAGACCTCTGTAACCCTTCCTAGAAAAATGGCACCACAAATAAGATGTCACAGCTGTCAGTCATCTACAATTCATCTTTCCCACAAAACTATTGGACATGACAGTAAACACTCACCTTCAGCTAAGCCCATTCTGAAAAATTACTTGAAGGCAAATTGTTGAAAAACAGGCTGTTGCAAATAGGAACAGCGAAACCAATGCCTGTGCTGATTTGCCTAAGGTTTGGATACAAGGTCATATAATAGGAGAAATGAGGAAAAAATCAGCATGTAGTATATAATGGGATAATTTTAGTAACAAAATTTCTAATTTTCACCTCTTATTCCCAAAGTTTCATTTGACCAATCTGGAACATCACTTCCTCCCTCCACAGGTTGTCCTCAGGCTGCACTGGCACTTGATACCACACAGGAAGGTCACTTCGTTGGTCACCTCCCAAGGAAATACTACACTGAGCAAAGCAAAGGAAGGATAGGAGCCAGCACTGCTTTTCTTACCAACTAAAGTAAACCTGCAAAGAAGTTGTGTCCACTCCCACAAATCACCTGCAGCAATGGCTGAGAGAAGGGGTTCAGATTAAGGAGTGATTCAGTGAGGTGGAGCTCTTATGCCAGAACCATGACTTTCCATGCCAGGATAATAGTTCTGAATGATGAGGCACTACTGCCAAAAAGCACAACAGGGTGGATATTGAGACCACTGGTGCAGTAGCAGCTCTCCTCATGAGTTGTACGCATAGTGAGTGCAATTCCAGTATATTTTACAATGGCTCTACTCCTTCAAAAGTCCATGAGCAACAAGAGCATTCGAAATTCATCACCTTTGCCACCAAGGGCTGTTTTTTCACCATACAAATTGTCACTAGATGGATTACATGTTGTCTGATTTTGGAAGGTCATTTGCAACATCCCCTTTCAGGAGCATCCACCACTTACTTATGTACTGAGCATTCAGCACTCAGTCAAATTATTTTCATGTTGCCACAGAACAATGAGCCCCTGTGGCCACACTTCTGCAGGTGAGACTGCAAACACTATCAACAAGTGCTATAATGTTTATCATGTTTGTAGTAGCATTCCTATAACACTCAAGGAAGATTTTATCAAGTCTGTGCCGTATGTTCTCTGCAGCTTTTCAGAGTCACTGGCCTAAAAGCATCCTCAAATAGAAGTGATAAAAAAATGTTGCTATTTCTATAGTTTATGTACCTAAGTGCAAGAACTGCATAAATGACTTATAGCCCTTTCAATACTATAGCAATTGATCGAATTACAGCATCTTTAGAACATCCTGCCTGACCTTCTCCCTCTTGGATCTGTGAGTGTCCTTGAAACACTTGGTCACTGAGTGTCTGTCTACTGTTTCTTGACATGAATTTTCCATATGTAATAGAATTTCCATAGTCACAGAAAGGTTCCCATCAGTGTTTCTTAAGTGAAGCACTTGGAAGACAATATCTGTAAGATGTTAGTGAAGCATCAAAATTTAAAAAGTTAATTGCTTCATTAATCTGTTTCCAAAGGAGTAATCCTACTTCAGATCCCAGCTATTTTATATTGTATACTTGAAAATCCTAAAGGTTCAGGAATGGACAGAGTAGTCCACAAACACCATTTCGTTTACAGTAAAAACACTTAGGAAATCCATGAATTTGGGGGTTAATAATGTCAGAGAAGATGCACATGATCTCTCCTGCTCTCTATTTCACTCTCTGTTTAAGAAATAAAAATATCCACTACAATTCCAGACTTTTTCCTCTCCCAATAAAGAAAGACAAGATGGTCTAGAATGTTTTATTTTTCAATTCCAAAAGAATATTCATATGAATAATTCACATTAGTGACTGGAAAAAATAAGTAAGTACACATACATAACTTTGTAAATAACTTTTCTCCAGAGAGTATGTGAAAGTGTTCTGAATATCAGCATTTTGTTCAAATAAGAAGCTCTTGATTACAGTTTTAATTGATTATTAGTACTTAACTACATGTGTTCAGAGGGAAGACATTCTGTGTGAATGATTATATGCTACATTCAAAAAAACAGTCAGTTTCCACTGCACAATTTATTCAAATTAGAAAAAAATTACTATGTACTTGACAATTTGCATGCACGAACTCAAAAGATTTCAGCTCAAAAAATTATTGATTTCTTCCAGTCTTGTATTAAGGCGTTCAGGAATTTCACCTAGGCAGACAAATATCTGGATTCAAAAACAAAACAAAACAAAACAAAACAAAACAAAACAAAAAAAATAAAAAAGATCAAAATAGACAAGTTACAGGTCAGATTTACTTCTGTTAACAAATATGACCACAGTGAGTCCTGGTAGTAGACAGTTGCATTCCTTATCTTTTCATTGTGTATAGCTGATAGGTGCCAAAGTGATTGGGGAAGAGTTATCTTCAGCGAAAGTTTCTTCAACAGTTTCTTGATTTGGAGTGCTGAATAAGCCATTGTAATGTTATGTCTGCCAGGATAGATGAAACAAAATGAAAAACTCAACAGCCTGTTTGCAGACTGCAGAAGCACAACAGACCACCAGCAGGTTAATACAAATACAAAAACCTCAACCAAACAGAAACCCGTAAACCACAGGTCCTCATTCACACATAATTAAAGTTCAGAACTTCAACCTCCACGTGGCCCTTTTCTAGTTATTTTTGCATGTTTTTAAATCATATGCATTCTGCATTCTTGAAATATGATGACTGACATCAAGTTCTCTAAGCCGTAGATAAGGAACTATGTTGAAAAAGCAAAGCTTTAAGATGACCATAAAACAAACTGTAAAATCCAGACTAGAATGAAATGCTGTGTGAGAACAAAGGCAAATACACAAACAGAAGGAATGAGAAAGACAAACGTCTGACAATACATTAAGAAGCTATTTAGGTAGGTTGTAGGAGTCCAAGGTCTCTGAAAGACATGCAACATTGGACTAAAATTTAATAGCTGAAACTGGCACCCCTCCTGATGCAATCCAATGCATTGAGCTGAAAACTGCAGCAGTTCACAAGCTGATTCATGAGCAGACTAGATGTTTTTGCCTCAAGGCAGTAACATCTGTCAGGAAGGCAGGAAGGATGTCAGGGGGCAGCAGCAGCTCTAGCCCTCAAATTGAAATTTGTTGCCATATTTGTCTTAAGTTCAAGA
>WAAG01024136.1:0-13822 GCA_013390105.1 Tichodroma muraria
CTGATGTAAGTTGTCATGGTGATCAACCACTCTGCAGATAAGCCCGACTGCTCTGCAAAGCAGAATACAGGCAGCAGTAATTCACACTTTTGTGTATAAAAGGATCTCTTAAATATTAGGGGATGTCTTCACCGAGTTTTGATAAAAAATCTCTCTCTTCTGTTAATGAAATATCCTCTCTAGTATGTCCATCTTCCCTTGTATATAATATGTGGCTCTTTGATCATGCATTACTAGGCCATGAGAGACAGTAAAGTTAGCCTCCTCTTCTGACTCTTAAAGACACAGCAGGCATCAAAGTTAGAAAGTGATAGTCTCTTCTTTTAGGGAAGAGATCATGTTATTTCTGACTTAATGTTTGGATAAGCCACTGCAGAATGCCTGGCTTTATTTCTGGTGGTCTCTATGTCCTACTGGACAAGAACTAACAGAACTTCCAGTGAGATGGAAAAGAAAACGGCACATTTCTTTCTAACTTTTTCAGAGTGTATGAGACATGATAAATGTAAGAAAACTGTGTATGAATGTGCTTCCAGATCTTAGAAATAGTGTTCCTGTGCCAAAACATTATTCAAACGTGATGAAAATTGTCTCCAAAGATGTTGTAGGTGGTAGAGAGACTGATAGCCCTATTCACAACACTTCAAACTCCCTACCAAATACAGTTAAAAAATAACATGACACTGGTTTGACACAAATTGCTTCAGACTATACATTTGTCATTCCCATTAGTAAACAGAAACCAGGAATTATGGGTTGACATGCTTCTTATTCAAGTATGTCTGAGAGACTTAGATGAGAAAATAAATGAAACAGTCAATACTATTGATATGATTAATATGGGGTCTGGTTTGGCTGACTTTTCAAGCGTGCAAGAAATTGCTTGTTGGACATCAGAATATTTTCATTGTGTAACAGTTAGGAGATTATGACTGTGAAAAGCACTTTCAATGTCAATGAATCTGTGAGGCACCATATTTGAGAAGCATTTGTGTTTACCGCAGAACTGAATATGCACTTTTATTTTCATGATTTGTTATTTATAGAGAGCAGTTGAAGAAGGGGCTCCAGCTCACTTTGTAACAGTTCTTGATGCTATAAATACCTTCCTCTAGTATTGATCACAACCATGTTCTAAAAGCAATTTAAACAGATCTAAGTATGATCTCAAGTATAGCCCTGTAAAACGCAGTCATGACTTTAAGTATTAACCTCTGTTAATGCTTAAGAAATATTCATAGGTTCTTTGTATCAGATAACTTGTAGAGTGCTCATTTTCTATGGCTTTGTGAGCACATTAACCTACAAAGTATGTAAGAATCACAGAGAAGCAGCAAACATTATGTAAATTTGACATAATACAATGGAAAGACACATTGTGAAAAGGTTCTACTGTAAATACCAGTAGATTTTTTTTTAATCTAAACCTTTGCAGAACAGTGCCCAGGGCATTATAATTCCTCTTCATACTAAAAAAGAAGGCAGTAACATAAAGTTTAAATAGAAATTGTTTTATTTGCATCTGTGTATACATGCTGGAATATAGACCTAAGCAGTCATCACTTTCATGCATGTCAGTTTAACACTCTTGTTGAGAAAACCAGCCTTGGGATTTTATTCTGAACACAGCACAGTTTGAAGATGAGAACACATTTTACCATTAGGAAAAATTCTGCTGCCTTGAATAAGCAAAGCTAGCAGGTTGGAAGATGACTTTTCTCGGAGTCTTTGATCAAAATCCTAGAATAAGAAAAATCAACTGGGTAAATGTAGCCAAGAACCAGGTTGACATCCCAGATAATAACTGTAAATATTTACAGCTTATTAAAGAAGTTGGCTTTGAGCTCTAAACTTATATATGTAACTTGCAAGAAAGAAAACTTGATCAGAAACAGGAATGTTGGCATTTTTGTTATTTAGCTTTTGATTAAGTATATTCACCTGATTTTCTCACTGGGATCTTCCTTTGTAGCCAGTGGAGAGAAACAGGATGGTTCAGATACGCATGAAGTAAAATCAGTTAATTTAAAAAATGTCTGCTATTATAATGAATGTTTGGAATTAAATAAATTTATATTCAATTATTTCCTGTGGATTTGCGCTTTTGTATTTATACATTCATGATTCTCTTTACTCCTGAAAAATATACTGGCTCACAGGGGGAATAGGACTTCTAACACAATGAATAGAAATTCACACCTCATTCTTATTGTCTACAAAATGTAAATTTGCATAGATGAAAGTGACTAAAGTTATTTTTATAGAATCCAGAGCTTCTAGTAGAATTTCTTCTACAGATTTTAAGACCAGCCTGGAAGTGAATGTAGTTGTCAGGATAAGTTTGCAACAGGACTAAAATTTGCTGTCTGCTTGCTGGAGTGAAAGAATCACTGGAACCCTTTGCAGTAAGAGCTCCTATAGGACAATGCACAACAGTCTCACCACTGGCAGCTAAGGTAGAGCCTGTTTGCCCATGGCGTGGCTTTGCCAGATAATACAGACTATCAGATGAGGCAGAGTAGGACAGTTCTCTACCCCACCACAAAGCACTTCTGGAGAAAGAAATAAGTTAGTGTTTTTTCAACAGAATAGAAAGAGCTTGAAAGGGAAGATCACATCTGACAGGGGTTATCAAAGTAAAAGAATAACCAAAAAATGGAGCCAGGATTCAGATATTACCTGCTTAGTTACTCAGATTATGAGCTTTGTCCCAGATTTTTTCTGGAATGATTCAAATCATCAGATTAAATTAATCACCAGATTAAATCCTGGTGCTACAGAATTTCTACCTCCACAAGTTTTCAGAAAAAAACCACAACTTTTTAAACATTTGTGTCAGAGGACTAAACTCAAAGACAAGTGTTAAGCAGCACTAATGTAGATGCTGAAATTAGAGTAGGCAAAAAGGGCTATATTTGTGTAAACCAAATTAGACATTTGCAATATGTATGCTTACTGACAAAGTGTGTGTCTCAGTTCTTTTCCTTGTCAGAGAAAGAAGTTTTATAGGGTACATCACAGAGGAGCAATCAAAAATAGGCCATTGAACCTCAGAGGCACCTCTTTCTTTCCATCACCTGGGAGGGAAAGCAGGCATTACCTGTTCATGTGTAGAGGCCTCTATTGTCAGTGACTATGGTCAGTCAGATTAGAGGAACATAACCCTGTGGTCCAGAAGGAATAGAGACGTCCTTACTCCCTCTTTGTCCTGAGCTGCTGCAAACAAAACAAACAATGGCCCAAGTCTGACAGAGTTATTTGAAGCTGCTCAGATTTATCTTTCCCCTCTCTGGCTATTCCTTGAAAAGCATCTGCCTAAATTTTGACTAGTTATAAACTATAGACATACATCTTCACACTCCCTGGTTCACTGCTTTCTTCCAGGAGGAAGAAGGTGCCAAACTGGGCAATCTTGCAGACCTTTGGAGCCCTAACAAAAGAGCAACTTATGCATCATTGAGTATTATTAAGAAAGGGAAAAATTTTTACTCTGAAATCATCAGGTGCTGTTTAAAAAGATTACTTAATAGAGAAAGCTTTTCTGTTCTTACTGAGCACATTTAGTATGTGTATCATATTAATATGATACACATACTAAATGTGCTCAGTAAGAGCACATTTATTTCATTCATACTTATATATTACAGAATCAATCACAGAATCGCAGAATCACGCATAATCACGGAATCACTAGGTTGGAAGAGACCTCCAAGATCATCGGGTCCAACCCATGCTCTAACACTTAAACTAGACTATGACACCAACTGCCACATCCAGTCTTTTTTTAAACACACCCAGGGATGGTGATTCCACCACCTCCCAAGGCAGACCATTCCAGTACTCTATTATTCTTTTTATGAAAAACTTTTTCCTAATATCCACCCTATATTTCCCTTGGCACAGCTTGAGACTGTGTCCTCTTGTTCTGTCAGTTGCTGCCTAGAGAAAGAGACCAACCCCCACCTGACTACAGCCACCTTTCAGGGAGCTGCAGAGAGTGATAAGGTCACCCCTGAGTCTCCTTTCCTCCAGGCTAAACAACCCCAGCTCCCTCAGCCATTCCTCACAGGGTTTGCGTTCCAGCCCCTCACCAGCCTCGTTGCCTCCTCTGGACGCGCTCGAGGGTCTCCACGTCCTTCCCAAACTGAGGGCCCAGAACTGGACACAGCACTCGAGGTGTGGCCTCACCAGTGCCCAGTACAGGGGAAGAATGACCTCCCTGCTCCTGCTGGCCACACCATTCCTGATCCAGGCCAGGATGCCATTGGCCTTCCTGGCCACCAGGGCACATTGCTGGCTCATGTCCAGCCGGCTGCTGACCAGCACCCCCAGGTCCCTTTCCCCCTGGGCACTGTCCAGCCACACTGTCCCCAGCCTGTAATGCTGCAGGGGGTTATTGTGGC
The DNA here is from genome assembly GCA_013390105.1 of Tichodroma muraria. NCBI lineage: Eukaryota > Metazoa > Chordata > Aves > Passeriformes > Sittidae > Tichodroma > Tichodroma muraria. The sequence continues at coordinate 4,404 of WAAG01024136.1, forward strand.
CAAAATGCAGGACCTGGCACTTGGACTCATTAAATCTCATCCTATTGGACTCAGCCCATTCATCCAACCCTTCCCCTCTGAATGAACAGTTGGGTTCATCATCCAACCATTCCAACCGTTCCAGGTCTCTCTGCAGAGCCCTCCTACCTTCCAACAGATCAACACACGCTCCTAGCTTAGTGTGATCTGCAAATTTACTAATGACAGACTCAATACCCTCACCCGTGTCATCAGTAAAAATATTGAACAGAACTGGGCCCAGCACAGACCCCTGGGGACACCACTGGTGCCTGGCCACCAGCTGGATGCAGCACCACTCACCACCACTCTCCGGGCCTGGCCATCCAGCCAGTTCCTAACCCAGCAGAGAGCTCCTGTCCAAGCCATGGGCTGCAGCTTTTCCAGGATTGTGCTGTGGGATACAGTGTCAAAAGTAAATATATTCACATATATTTATTTAATTTATACATAATTACATATATTCATATAATCTAATTAGTTTTCTAGAAATATATTAATAGAATATGTTTACATAAATATATTATATTTATAAGATAAATTAAGTATATGTACTATGTATATTTAGTATTAAATGAGCATTTACCTCATTAGTAAATACTCTCATCTTGTTCAAGCATGCTTCTCAGTACTGCACTATAAATCAACAGTATTAAAAATCTAATACAAATCCAGAAGTGTTTTTTTCTCATTCTCTTATTCCTTAACTTTCTTACAGCACAAAATAGCCTCAAGAGGTTGTTCAAATAACAGACAGATAAGTTTTAAAGAAAACCCCCGTGCTTTTATGTATATTTCTTGTTACAAAATATACTGGGAATACTCTTTCACAGCATAGCATGTGTATGTATTTTTGTGTTTCTAAATTGTATAGTGAAGATACCCACATGTATTCATTTGTACATAGATAATATATATATGTTATCTAAATATAACAAAAAAAACCATAAATTGAAAAGAACCAATTGCTCAATTAATGAAAATCAACAAGTCACCTGAAAGCCAGGAGTATCAGGTGTTCAAAGTGAAGTGCTAAGTTTGATCATAGCTGAGACAGAGTGTTTGCTTAAGACTCACCTGTACATGGTTTTATATATGTACCCCTTGAACATGCATGGGTTCTGGTGACACTTAATATCCAAAGCTTCATTTTTCTTCTCTTTGAAGGGTTTCATCTCTTTTCTTGTTCCTTTTTTTTTTTTTTTTTTTTTTTTTTTTTTTTTTTTTTTTTATAGGGGTGTTGGTTTTTNTGTAAGAAGGATGATGAGGTCTTGTGAATGAAAAGGATGACTTTACCAGAGTAGCTGTTTGATGAAAGCAGAATTTTATTTCAACTTGTACAATGGTGCTCACAGGGGTGAGGGTAGGGATTCTCAAAGGCATAAATGGGCAATAAGCAGAAATTTTATTGCCTTCCATTGGGTTCTTAAAAGCCTTTGTTGACCTGCTTTCTTAAGTTTAGGTAAACTGTATATGCTAGTAAATAATCTATAAAAAGAGTAAAAATCTACAATCTACAGAAGGAGCTGTTTATTATGAGGTGTTTAGCAAAAAGAAGAGTATAAAGTAGCAATGTTACAATGTCTGAGTTGAGAAGAAATAAATAAATCCCAGCAGGGACCTTTTTTTTTTTCCTAGCTTCTCATCCCTTGTATTTCAAAAACAAAAAGGGAAAGAAAAATACATTGAGACTAATCTACATGAGGACTGAGTGCAATTCCTGTTCTAAAGCACTTTATTTATGCAGCAGATCAGTATAAAATAGTACTCACTGCCTACCTGTGCTGGTAATAATTATTGTTTACATACCATTTAGATAATTTGAAAATATATAGACATCATCTTGCAGAATGTGGCAGGTTTTGGTTTTGATGTGTTTTGATATTTAATTTTCAATAGTGAAGAGTTTGAAAAAAAAATAAAAATAAAGGAAACCATGCCAGGCTGTAGAAATATATATCTGTTTCAAAATGAATTTTGGAATTTTGTCACTGTCATTTGCTTCATGAGATCTTGGAATTTTCTTAAATGAAAAATTCTCCATTTTGACATTACACAAATCAGATATACCAAAATTCTTTGGGGGATGCAATTCTCAGGGTGTGGACTGAGGGGGATCCCTTCCAAACAAAATAATTGGAAAAATAGTTTTTAAAAGTGCCTCTCAGTACTGTCCTGAAAGGAAACCGCAGCTTCTTTTAAAGGAAAAAATGAACACAAGGTAAAAAACAATTCTTTCCCCATCTCCTCTCCAAATGAACGTAGTGTATAGTTGTTTGTAAGAAAAAAATAGAAATTTACATAGGGTTACCTGTAAGACAGCAGAAACAAAAGATTTTATGTAAAACACATGCTATTATCTTTGCAATTAATTTTGCACGTAATTTGTTTCCCTCACATGTAGACGTTCAACATTTCATATGGGAAAAAATGGAAGCTCATTAGCATTAGTGGACCATTTACATACTTCATGCTTTTTTGCTTAAAACTGCCCTGTCTCAGAGATTTTATTCATTATGAATATTTATATTATTCTGTACCATGATAACCACATTTTATCACTATAAACAGAAGGGTAGATTATAAGACTTTTCTCCACGCATTTTTAGTAATCACTTTTCAAGCAATTCCTATTATAAAGTACATTCTTTAAGTGGAATATAAGCTGTAAAATAATATTCACTGAATATCTGCATGTGTACTAAATATTTTTATGTAGCATCTAGATAATTTAAAAATATAGGGACATCATCTTGCAGTTCCATGAGGCAGACAAATTCACCACTTCTCTATCTTTTGTCTCATTTTATTCTGTAGCTGTTGGCCTTCCTAATTAGCAGCTTGTCCCTATTTCTTTGAGCCTTATTTTATTTTATTAACAGCTTTCCCTCTTTTCTTTTGACATGGTTTTATTTTACTTTATTTTTTTCTCTTTTCCATCCAATTTTGCATTTTGGAGAAAGAAGTGTGGAAGCTTTTGCTGACATATGGTGAATAAAGAAACTGGATGGCAGAGGCAGTTGATCTCATAGTGGTAATCATGCACAGAAATGGAAGAACTGCAGGGTGAGCTTTTTGATCCATAGCACAGAGCTGTGCAATGATCAATTGCCTGTCCAAATCTGCTCCGTACTTACTATTTTTATGGAAATGTATCATCCCAGCTTCTGTTATGTATACTCAAGCTTTGCTCCATCTCCACCCTTTGATGTTCCAACTACTTCTGTAAGATTTGATAAAATACCCTGAAAACACAAAGATGGGGCCTTTTGAATGACTGGATTTTACTCTAATTGCAGGTGGAAAATCAGAGCTCCAGCTCCTCTTTCTGAAAAGCAGTATTAGAAAATGCAGATTGTGCATAGCTTAATGGAACTGGCCTACTTTCTAGAGCCATTTGTTTTGATGAGAACCTGAGTGTAAATTCTTTGCAGAACACAGACAGCTATTATGCAGTTAATTATGCACAAAGTAAACATGTACAATTGCAAACAGCAGAATGCCACCTAATAATGGATAACCTGAGATTTATGGTATGAATGCCCAATCTGTAAAGGCTTCTACTCATGAATCTAAAATGAATGGAACATTACCCAAATGATCCAGAATGAAGGATTTAACGTATCGCTCTACCCTTATTGCTACTTACTCCTTGTCAGCAGATTTTTCATTTGGTTTTTATTTATTGCACATAAAGAATACACAAATGTTTTGATCATATTTAAGAACATATGGTCTGTGCTTCTGATTACTGGTTGGGCACTTTTTCACCAATTACTTATTAAAGTAATCACTTTTTTAATTACACTGGTCAGCAGATAATGATTTTACCTTCATTTACTTGAAGACTAACTGCAGCAAAATAAGTGGTAATGTGAATGTCCCTGGAAAAACAGGGCACATCCTTTTCACACATATTCATTCTCTTTCTATGTAGGCATTTTTATAAATGTGATTGCAGTCTACATTTATTCTTCAGATTTTCTGTGCCAGAGACTGGTCAGTGTTCAGATGCAGTTAGCACAGTTGTGACTGCATCAGAGCCCCTTCTAATGGGAGTGTTGGCTCCCACACCACAATTAGCCCTCATCATCTCCACTGTGTTTCCTCTGAAAGGAGAAAAGGGCTTCAAAAATTCAAAACTAATTGTAAAGTAGCAAGAAAACCAACTAAACTGCTAGAGCAACTTGTCAGTAAAAGGCAGTTGTTATTGCCTCTTTCTGCAGTTGGATTTTTAGTTTTTTTTTTTGTTTGATTTTTGTTTTTTGGGGTTTTTTTTAGGGGCATAAGGAAAAGCCCCCTGGTCTCCTGAGACATCTTTGTAGCTTTTCTGTGCGGGATCTGTGACACAGGGGACAAAATATTTTGCATGTTTGAGTAGGTCACCACATCAATGGAAATACTGCTGATGTGGTTATCCAAGCCTCTTTTTCTTTTGGATTATTATTAATTGCATGCAATGTCCTGCTGTAATCAGTTTTTTGTTCCTTTATACTTGCTTCCTGACTTTATTCTTTTCTTTGCTTACTGCTAAGTCCTGTTAAAAGATTTCACTGACTCAATTTCATTGTACAAACCCTTTGTCAGGGCTATTCTAGGAAAATAAAATACAAAAGAAGTGGAAAAATTAGTCAGGAATGTGTGCATCATAAGCATTACCTACATTGCTAAATAAACCAGATGCGGGGATGGGTTTTAGGATATGCTCTATCATCATGTTTGTTATTTAAATGTTATCATGTTCCCAGTCACCGTTTTGGCACCAGAATTTTCTGAAACAATGTCTGGCAAAAATTTGGGCTATAGGATGTGTCAGGGATCTCTCATGTCCCCACACATGAGCAATATGCAATGTAGCAATTCTGCCCTGTAGAGTCCTCTAAGAGTGCCCAGGCAGACTGGAATCCTCAAACACTGCCATGTGTCCACACTCAGGCTACACCCAGAGCCCCCAAAACATCCCCCACTTTCAGGCAGTGAAACACTGGTAGACTGCAACACAAATTTCTCAGTAATCTAGACACGTTCAACTGAAAAGAAAACGTATAGAGATGATAAGCATGAGTTAAGGTGACTGAGGCTCAGGGAAAGATGAATACTAAGTGCTGTGTAGTGTGGATATAGCTAAGCCAAACCATTTGCCCAGAGACTGGACCCTGTCTTCATTTTATTTAACAGCAAATATTGGGATTCCACGGGGAGAGATGGAAATGCATCATACTGTGAGATAGTCTTGTCTATAGGTGGACAGATAGAGTACTTATCAAACATAATGAATAGATTTTTCTGATGTTTAGAAAAGGAAAAATGATGTTCCTCTATGAAAAAGCATGAGGCTTAATTAAAAGTTTGTTGTTTTGTTTTTTTTTTAATGTAGCATTTCCCCCTTATACATCACTGCAATTCTACTACAAAAGAGATGCTATTATTACTGATATTGCCCAGGCTGAAGTGACAAGTGTGCTGGACTCTATAATTCTCTTCATACAGATCACATCAGGAAATTCCTTTGAAATAGTGAAGGAAGAACTGTGGTGATGTGAGATACATTGCTGTTGGCACACAAGCTGTCTAATTCAAAGCTAGGTTGTACAGTTCTGCCTTTGACTGCAATTCAGACATGCTTGGATACATAACATTGCCGATGTTTGAACTACTTAGGCACTGTTGGCTTTCCAAACAGTTTGTTATGACAGCCCCTACCCTGTAGGTAGAGGGAAAGATGCCATACAGCCACACTTTCTTTCAAGCAGTTTATTTTTATTCCACAAGATGTTATATCTGACAAAAAAAAAAAAAAAAAGAAATCAACCCCCAAATCACTCAGCTATAAAATTAGTAGGCATATTTTGTGAAATTACCAGGAGAAGAAATGAAATGGGGCTGGAGAACTAGTAACCACAGAAAAAAAAGAAAGAAACCCCAAAGTAAGCAAAGAGGTATGTCTTTCTTCTGGGCCATTAAAGGTTATAAATCACGATTGTGTACTGCATTTCATCATCCACTTCTTTTACTTTGATGGTCTTGCCTTCTTTTCTTGCATTTTTGCTGAATCCATCCTGCCACCTACATTAAGGGCTTTTATTTCTTTTCACTCTGTAAGGGAGAGAGGGAAGTGTCACTTTCATCCTTAGAAGAAGTAGTCTTTTTATTTTTTCCTCCTTTTTTTCTCACATGTTCTTCTGTAATTAAAGTCAACAATTCAATTGTTCTTTACCAGCATTTTTTGCTTCCTTTTTTCTCCTTTCCATTAACAATTTTATCTTTGATTACTATTCCTTTCCTCTGGATCAGTCTGCTTTCACATCAGATATCTTGTTCTTGTCATTGCAACCTGCTGTGTGAATCAGGTAAGCCTGGTAAGATACCTTTACAGAGCAGCCTTGATTGTGTTTGCTGAGCTGTGAGAAAAACAAGAAGCGTAAAAAAAAAAACAACTCAGAAGCTTGCTTGTGAAAGAATCAGCCCCTGCTGAATCTACAGTACAGAAAAATAAAGAGAATTTTACAATTAAATTTAAAGAGTTTTATTGAAGTCTCTTGCTGAGGAGAAACCATTTCATGTTGTTAGCTTGATCTTCGTAGTTTTCTTCTCTCTCATGTACTGCTCCAGCAGTGTGTTACACCCAGTTTGCATAGAGGCAAATGACAACATTGCCCAAGGCCCGGGGGAGTCAGGTCCTTACACTTTACCAAGGAGCTGTGCAAGTGCAGCACTCACCCCAGCAAAGATGAGACTCCATTGCAGCAGCCAGGCTGACAGGAGGGCACACAGCTGCAGAAAGCCTCTGGGGCTGGAGGAAGACCTCTGATTGTAAAGGCAAGCTTTGCAGCTGGAGCAATTACTGCTGCACATCCGACTGGATGTGAGGGAGACAGCTTCCAGCCTGGAGCCTACAAACAGGCATCTTCTGCTAATTGGGAACAGAGGAAGAGGAGATCAGAGAAGTTAATAAGCGTGAAGTCAGTACTGTGGCCAGTTAATAGAAATACTCTTTCTTATTATGCCCATGAATGTGTTACAGAAGTATTGGCAAATCTTATCCTGCCTGTAGGGAAGTGGGTGGCTGACACAGAATAATAAAGACTTTTCTTTTTGCTGCTAGTTGAGGGCTTCTCAGACTAGAAATGGCAAAACTCTACCAGATGATGGTCTCTCTGATGACAATCAATAGTCTTGAAGTATTTGTTAACAGGAGTCTGTCTCATGAAAATTCCCCTTCAGCAATAGAATTACTTGCATTTTAACAAATCAGGCCTGGGGCATGGGTAACCTTTGTGTCAAGAATGTCAAGAATGAATGCTTCTGATGGTCTTGCTGTGTCTTCCCTTTTCATCCCCTGAGAGTATAACAGAAGTCTGCAATAAATTTTGGATTAGGATTGAACTAGGAATGCCTCCCTGCTATGAAAAGGAGTCATCAAGCAGTGGTGGAAGAGAGGGGAAATATATATCTTGAATGAGAGGATTTAGCAACTGTATTTAGGTCCTAGAACTTGAGTAGATTTGGTGTTGGGCCAAAATATGGTCAAGTAGTAAATGTGGAAATAGTCATGTAATTGCTTAGCCATGAGCTTTCTTGTACTGTAGCTGCCGTCAAATTGTGCTTTGGGGCAGAGATGTTTTCTTTTATCTGACATTCCCCCTGTGAATTCTGGGAGGTCAGCTTTGGACTTGAATGAACAACACCATTTATTTGTTTGTAACTTCTGCTAGTTTCACCATCTGGCATGAATTATACCGCACTGAACATGTTCTGTCTTATCAAATTCTATTATCACTTTGTGCTTATCCTGTAGTTTATCACTTTGCAACTGCTTGTGTAAAAATAAGTAAAGCAAGACAATAAAACTATTAGTGGTTTGAAAATCCTTTAAAATCTTGTTCCAGCCATTCCTGCAAACACCTGAGGCTTGGATCCTTGTTTCAAATACAGATAACTCTAATATTCTTTTTGTTGTCTGTATAGCTTTATTGTTCTAGAGAGTTTTTTATGACAAATTAAACATCTTTGGTTTACCAAGCAATATGTGCGTTTTATTTTTCCTCAACTTATTTGTCTCTAGTTGTAAATGTTTATTTATTTCTTGCCTTTTCCTTCTGTTATTTTTTTAAATTTAATTTGATTATTATCAAGTTCTAGATTTGCTGCCTCAATTCTTTCTTATTTTTAAGGTAGTATAATTTTTTTAACATGGTTTAGTGTTTCATATTAAACGTGTGCTTTTAATTTACACTTTATTTCAAAATAATATCTCTGATCTTTTTTTCTTCTATTCCTCTCTTGTCTTTTCATTCAGTTCTTGAATATGCTCTGTTTATAGTGCAGAACTTATGTGCTGAATGCTTTCTTTCTTGCTCCTGTTAGCTAACCCTGGTCACAGTAAGTTGATTTATTTATATTTGCAGGTATTTTTTCAGGATCAAATCCTTTACACTGTATCAGATAAGCATCTGAAAGTCATGAAAATAATAAACAGAACAGATTTCACTTATAGCCCAAAAGTGTTAGGGAAAACTACTTTCAAAAGGCACTTTTGCAAACCATTACATATAACACGTTGAAATCTTTGAAGCATCTTAAATCTGGTAGCTTTAAATTTCAACTCACTTTTAGTTTCGCTTTTTGAAGTTTTTTTGGCTTTCACATAGATGTTATACATCAATAAATATTTAAGTTTGACTCCTTGTGCAAAAAAAAAAATCCCTTGGCAAAATCTATGAATAAGAAGTAGTTGATCTAACCTGATGATCAAATTGCAAACAGTAAGGATAGACGAAGGCAACCAACCTTGTCCATGATACAAAGACAAAGGTAATAACTGAATATTTATTTATTCCCTCATTAAATGATGAAAATATTGTGCCAAGTGTGCTTCTGTTTGAAGTGCTCTGACCTACAGCACCACATAATCTGGCTCCGCTCTGGTGAATTGAGAAGTGGAGCAGTTTTGGGGACTCTTGCTGAGATGGTCAGTATACAGCAAAGTTGTATACTTATTCCTCACGAGAAAGTTGATGTTAGCCGCAGACATTTTTTTATATGGCTGCAGTATTACCTAAAATTTTTTTGGAACACTGCAGAATGGAAATCAAACTATCTGAATCAAAATTTGGTGAATCGCCACATCCAGACTTGAGTCACTGTGACCAAAACATAAAAATTCTTGGACTTATACTGACGGCATAGAGGCCATGACCAGAATGTTGCCTCCCAGGAATGTCAATGGCAAACTGTCTACTTACACATAAATCCTGAAGGAAGCTACAAATACACTGTACTTAGTTCTAAACCATAAATGCACAGTGCAGCAGAGTGAATAAAGCTGAATTATTCTGAATCTTTATTAATTAATCAACATAAATAGTTTCTAGTTCCTTCTGTCTAAAAGGACTATGAAA
>WAAG01024139.1:344-12509 GCA_013390105.1 Tichodroma muraria
AGCATGCAGAGGACTCCCCCAGCAATGTCATGTGGAAATGTTTCTATTGCTTGACATGCTCTAAATAAATCCCAGGAAACGTAAAATCTCAATTTGTGCTTCTAAGTTAAATGCGTAAGATCACATGGAATTTATGGATATTGTTTAAATACGGGCTTAGCACAAAGAAAAGAAACCCAAAGATGTGTAACTTGCCTACTGAAAAGTAGCAGAATTGTACTTTCAGCTTTTTTCCCCATTAAAATCCAGAATCTCACTGTGAAACTAAACGTTTGCACATGAAACAGATGGAATGGATCCATCTGTCATTGTGAAACAATTTGCAGCAAGTAATTACACTGCGAAAACTCCACGGAGTTTGGTGATATGTCAGGCCTGAGAGTGATGATTGAACATTAGCAATTCCAGGCAAATTACTCGGGGCACACGTTTTTCTCATCAGCAAAGATAACACAGGATCCACTGGAGATGAATGGATGGGCAACAGAGGGATTCTCCAGGCAATCACTGGAAGGAAAGGGATGGATCATTTTCTTTGGATTTGCCACTGTTGGAGTTTGAGGATTAATTCACGTGCTCTCACAATATCTGCAACTCAGAAGCCACGCCAAGGGAATTGTGGATTACACACAAATGTTCCACACGTTAGAAAAACGAGTTAAAATGGTAGAGAAGTCTTCCTCCACGTGGATTTACTGCATCTAGCCTGGAACCTTGAATATCCCATCCTAAACGTGTTGGTAAGTTGGAACAAGTCTAGAGCAGGGAAATAAAAACAAGCTTTGGACAGGATGTGCTGATAAAAAAGGGAGGCACTGTTACATCAGCAAATGCCCAGCGGATGGGGATGAATTGTTTAGGGGGCAGGTTGGATTATGAGCAAAATTATAATTAGAGGAAACTAAGTAAATCAAGAGTCTGATTTATTAATAGTATTTCCAGACACAGGCTGCGTAGTAGATATTAAAATCTCCAAATTCACAAGGACCTGCAAATCTTTATTTGCATTTATTTATGTTTTAGAGTAGAGGTGTATGAGAAAAACTGTAAGATCACAGTTATATGCACTAAAATCAATGAAAAAATGGCCATCTGAACAAAAAGGCAGGAACTTCATAGACACAGATTTTTAAAAGAAACCCTGCTATATAACAGGACACAAAAATATCCTGAGTTATCCCCTGTGGGATGGGCTGGATGTGACCTAAAGGGAGTTTTCTGACTCCAGGGTTTATGATTCACCATATAGCACGCTCAGGACTTTCTTACTCCTGGAAACAAAAAACAAACCCAACCAAAAATGACAGTCCTTTTCCACGGCTGGGTTCAGTTACCAGCCTCAGAGCCTCACTGAAATTGGATGCTGAGAGGAATAAAAGAGTCACTTTGAAAGACAAATTCTATTCTCAGTTCCACCTCTGCAAACTGCCATTGACATTTCTTTTTCCTGAACTGCTCTAAATTTTGTAGCAGGAAGCAGAATCTGGCCCTTCACGCTGAAGCAACAGTGGAGACTCGCAGTTTGAGGCCAAAATCCATAAGAATCTGACTTTTGTCCCAGTCCTAAGCAGACATTGCCTCTGAACTGAAATGCAGAAAACACCCAGATGTTCTTAATAAAAACCAGGACAATTTGCAGCAGATGCCCAACTAGAGTAGACTCTTAAAAAAATAAAAAAGGAAACTACGTCTACTGGAGATTCTGTAACTGATTAAGTCACTGGCTTGGAAAAACAGATCCCTGCTCATGAGTCCAGCTCCCAAGCAAGAGCTGAGCAGTAGAAACAGATCCCCTCTACCATATAATTTTCAGAATAAGTGGAAAAGGGTGTCTGAATCTCTGGGTAACTTATTTTATTTTTAGAGGGCAGGTGGGTAAGAAATAGCTCTTACCTGCCCTGACCTCGTTTGCAATTTTGCTACTCCCGGGTCATTTTCCTCACTGGAGAATGGAAAAAATGCTGGAGTGGTGCATAACCATTTTTTCAGGGTTTAAATGTCACATTGTTTATAGAAAAGAAAAAGAAGCATGAACTAGACACAGAAGCTTATTTATTTTTAGTCCACTCTGTTCTGAATTAATCTGACTAGGGTACACTGATAAACTGTCCTGACTGAATTCAAGCCTTTTGCAATCCTGTGAATAAAGTAAATGATTGTGTTAATTAAAAGTAACAAAAATTGTAATTTGCCAGTAGCAGGAGAATGTAGCTGGCTTCAGCCATATGGGAAGGAGTTAAAATCAAGCTTTGCTTTCAGTCACACATTTAGATCAGATCAGTACAAACAAATCCTTTGGTAATCACTTCCAAACTTTTACAGAGGTGCTGCTGCTGAAAATGCAGGTGGGACTGCTACAAGTATCTAACAAAAGTAAGAGAATTTCAAATAATATTCCTGCATCAAACACAAGATTGGCTGTTTAGGAGAGAACATGTCTTTAGGAAAGATGTCCATCCTGCCATCTTCCATCTTCTGTTGATGGAGAACTAGTGAAATCCTTACACAGGTTTTTCCTGAGGTAAATTAATCCCTGTCACTCCTTTGAAAGTTTTAATCTATCTTTTAATTTTCACGATGACTACAATTACAATATGACTATCAAAAGCAATTTAAGGGAGCAATCCCATTGCATTAACAGCTATTTTAATTGTCTGCAATTTTTTTTACTGGTAAGAGAACCACCACTACAGCACAGAAAAGATAAACTGAACCAAGCCAGTAATTTCTTTGCTGCTTTACTTGCTCCAAGCTGATTTTACAAGCAATTGTTTTCTTTTTAATTAAACCAGGAGAACAGAAAGCATACCTGACAGACATCATAGTGCTCAAACAGGGACAGCAAACCAATATCACTGCGACTCGAGATGCCTTTCAAAATGGTGATATTGCCATTCCCAGAGTCCAGCTCTATCACGTTGTTGAAAACATTGGACACAGCTTTGCCAGTCAAAAGCAAGTTCACCAATTCCTGTTTGGGACGTGTTTGAAATAAAGAAAAAAAAAAAACAAAAAACACATCAAAAAACAAAACGAAAACCAAACAGTACAATCAGCACAAGATTGAATCAGGATTGATAAAGTTACACATGTACATGACCCCTAATTTATGTAGTGGCTTTAGGTTTATGGTTAGGATTAAAATTTCTTATAAAAAGATTCCAGATATTTTGGTCAAAGTCTCCCAAAGTAAAATGAGGAAATTATAAAATCATAGAATATCCCGTGCTGGAAGGGACCCACAAGGATCATCCAGTCCAGCTCCTGGCCCTGCACAGACACCCCAACAATGCCACCCTGTGCAATCCAGAGAGCATTGTCTAAATCCTCCTGGAGCTCTGGCAGCCTTGGAGCCCATTTCCTGGGGAACCTGGGCAGTGCCCAGCACTCTCTGGGGAAAAAAACCTTTTCCAGCTGTGGGTTGGACTTTTTGTCCAAAAGGATGCTGTGAGAGACAGCACTGAAAGCTCTGCTGAAGTCCAAATATTAGAGGAATTTTCAATTCTCATCCTTCTGGAGGCAAACTGCTGATAATTTATTTACTCTCACATCCAACTCTCAAGCATCTCATTTAAGTATTGTTTTTGGGGTTTTTGTAATGAAAATGTTTTGGTCTCCCCTCTTCTCTACAATGAAAAGTACAGCATGAATGATACAAACTCAAAGCCTGTGAAGTACTACATGACATTTCTGTATGTGCTTACTGATGCATTTTGTATGTTGGACGAGATTTGTCAAATTACGATTCTTTCTCACTGATTATTTCTGGCTGAAGTCTCCCTCAGTAAGACATTTACCCATATGGGGCCAGATCACTAAGATATTGAAATTTCCTAGAGATGACTGCTGATTATTTCTTCTCCAATTGAAGTAGGGGTGTGTCAGAGACTAAACACATGAGAGAGGATGGGTGGCATTTGCACGTGTGAGTGTGCCTGAAGTTCAAGAACAGAGGTATGGGATGTTTCCCTCAGCTAACATCCCACCAGGGCCAGCTGGGGTGCATGAAAGCAGAGCTAACAGCAGACTGTGCTGCAGCAGTGAACCAGCTCACTATTAATAAATAACACATGGCTAGAAACAGGAGGGGAAATAACAAAGTTTCCAGAAAAAATCCTGCAAATTACCATGCCCAAAGACAGGAGTAACTCTGGTATGGCCAGTTTGGAACTGGTTTTAAAAATACTGCACACAATTACAGCTCTGTGTTTCTCCTGAAGGATTCCTCAGAGTTTATAGGCTTTTACTGATATTTTTAGCACTTCTTATTCACCATCACTGATGTTCTACCACCTTCTTGAGGCACCATTGTGTGGTCACAGTACAAAAGTCCTCTAGCAACAAGAGAAGAACATGAAGCTTGTCTTTGGCAGCAGGGCAATAGACAGGATCCTGGAATCACTGAGGAGCTGTAGGATCAGACATGGAACCTCAGACACCTTTCTGAGAGGCCAGGAAGGGAACACAGGGATATCTCAGCACTGAAATCAACCAAGGAGTCCCAAAGAGGCAGATGAGAGGAGCGTGAGGACATGGACACAGGCACGTGCAGGCCAGAAAACCAGCCTGGAAAGCAGAACCACTGAAAGCAAAGACAACAATGTGCCAAAACACCAGGAAAAAGAATAAAGGATGAGGTGCTTGATGTTATGGGCATTTGGAAAAAAAAAAAAAAAAAAGGAAATTGGGGGAGATTTTATAGCGGCCTTCCCATACCTAAAGAGGCTGCAAATGAGCTGGAGAGGGACTTTTCCCAAGGGCATGGAGTGATGGGACAGGGGGAAACGGCCTTCAGCTGGAAGAGAGTAGGTTTAGCTGATATTGGGAAGAAGTTCTTCACCGCGAGGGTGGTGAGACCCTGGCACAAGTTGCCCTGAGAGGATGTGGACTCCCCATCCCTGGAGATGCTCAAGAATAGGCTGGATGCGACTTGGAGCAAGGGATAGTGGAAGGCTGGAATGGCTGGAACAAGGTGAACTTCAAGGTCCCTCCCAACCCAAACCACTCTGTGATTCCATGGCTCTACGACTTAAAACTAAGAAATGCCATCTGTCCCCAGAGGTCAGTTCACAGCAGAGGCACAGGACACCCCCAAAACTGGACCTTTAGCTCACCTGAGTGCAGTAGCCGTGGCTGCCAATCAGGCGGTTTGTGAGCACATCGAAGTCATTGCGCACCCTGACAAGGGAAACACAAATTTAAAACCAATTAAATTGAAATACAATTGCTTCTTTTCATTTGGCCTAACATCTATAAATCTTACTGAAAAACAAAACCAAACTGTTTCCCAGCCATAAGTACAGCCTTGGATTTTCTGAGGCTTTTCAAGGTGCTTTTTTACCTGGCAAAAAAAAAAAAATTAAAATCTCAACTAAACCTGTGGGAAGCAGAAGTTTGGTAGAGGTAGGCTTGAAGGAAACAGCTGTAGAGGAGAAAAGAAGGCATTGTCACTACTAGTTAGAATTTTAGAAATTAGAATTACTGCAGTATTTGTGTGACAGAATCACAGAATGGGTGAGGTTGGAAGGAACCTCTGGAAGTCCCTTTGTCCACCCCACCTCTGGTACCTAAAGGCCATTTCCCAGATCCACATCTGGATAGTTTCTGAAACTCACTAAGGAGACAGACTCCACAAAGTACCTGGACAACATATTCCAGTACTCAGATAAGATCTGCTATTTGCTATTCCTATCATAAATACTTGTAATATATCCATACACTACACTGTTCATGAAAAGAAGAAGGGAAAAAAAAACCAAAACCCTCTAGGTGTACACATTTATAATGGTGCTGTGTGGCCCCTAATTATAGGTTGTGACACCAAAGAGAAGTCTGTGAAATTGCATTGCCAATAATTATGGAGTAATGTGTCCCCAAACTAAGTTCACTCTCTCTTAACTCCTGGAATTCCTGAATTAGTGATTGGTTGATGGCCTAAACCATAAAGGTTGTAACTGTGATCACTTTTTATCTTGCAGATATGACGGAATTGTAAAAATTATTTTATACATGAATAAATGTTTCATCTAGGTTTGAGGAAAAGCAATGTACTATGTCCAGGGAGAGCTGTGGCAATAAAACCCACCAATTAACTCTGTGGGTCATAAAAAAGCTATTTGCCTTCAGTATAAATATACTGATCTCAATTGTTTTGACTCCATCCTTATTTTGATACTGCTACTGAGGTAGAGAGAACGCCTGAATAATGATCAATTAAAACTTAGTTATTCTACACACATCCAGGCCCCTCATTTGACTCAGCAAATCTCTGCATACAAATATCCATGTTTCTTGACAATTGGCACAATTAATTTTGCTTGAAAGTGAAAATATTTTGTTTCTGAAAAAATAGGAGTTGAATTGATGTGGTCAGGGTAAAGCTAGCTGGAAATCTCCCCTTAACATTGCTACACATGCTCCATTAAAAAAATTATTTATTAAGTAAAAAGGATGTTTCTTGTCTTCATCCCAAACTTTAGATAACTATTTCTTCATAGGTTTTCTTTGGATGCCAAAATCAGAATGTAACATATAATTTTGAGGTTTACAGCCCTAAAAGTATTTAAAATAATTCAGAAAAAGTCCTAATCATGGAATCACAATTCTCAAATTTAGCTAATTATTTTCTCATAGGATTTCTTTGAATGCCAAAATCAGAATGTAACGTATAATTTAGAGGTTTAGAGTCATAAAAGTATTTAAAATAATTCAGAAAAAGTCATAGTCGTGGAATCACAATTTCCAAACTTTAGACGATTATTTTCTCACAGAATTTCTTTGGATGCCAAGATCAAAATTAACATATAATTTCGAGGTTTAGAGCCCTAAAAGTATTTAAAATAATTAAGAAAAAATTACAGTCATGGAATCACAATTCCCAAACTTCAGATAATTATTTTCTCATAGGATTTCTTTGAATGTAATGTATAATTTCAAGGTTTAGAGACCTAAAAGTATTTAAAACAACTAAGAAAAAAGTCATAGTTATGGAATCACAACTCCCATTTTGAAAATTTTCAAAAGGCATTTTAAAATTTTGAAAAGACATTTTATCCCTTTTGCAAAAGCACATTTCATCCCTTTTAAAAACGCTTCTTTTAAAGACAATTTACAAGTCAATGTCAGACACAACGAAGTGCCACTGACGTCTCTTGCCCATGTGAAATCAAAGGAAAGGCCGGGGAAAGTGTGCCCATGACACGAAAAACTCTCTCGTGCACCACTGCAAGGCACGGACGGGATGATAAAAATCTTTGGATTTCGGCCATTTCTCAGTTTTAGCAACGGTCTCATCTCGCCAGCGCCGCGGGCAGAATGTCCAACATGCGTCAGTCGGGGACGAGGGGACGTACGCCACACACAATGGCAGGAAGCTCTAATTCCATCTGTAGGCACAAACAATCTGGGAGCCTGGAGGTGGATCTCAGCTCCTCCGCAAGAAGGACAAACATCTGCCTTTGCAATCAGCCCCGCTGCTGAGGAAACCCACCAGGTCAGGCGCGCGGCCGCGGGACCGGCACCTCCGCGCGACGCGTTCGGGGCTCTCACTCCTGCCTGCCAAAGGCTCCCCAGCCTCTCTGCGGGGGTGCTGGGTGTGTCCCAGGTGCAAGTGCACTTCGTGCATTCTAAAAAGACCAGATAGTCACAATTCTGTGACTGGTTTCTGCCCGGGTGGGGAGACGTTCGTTGGCGATAGGCAAATCGGAAGTGTTTGCTCCTTCTGCTGTCCTGGCGATCAGATGTCAATGCAGACATAATCTATAAATCATTATCACTAGTATGACTGCCCCAGCATGAAATTTTCCATTTCTAATTTTTTTAATCACTTTAGAACAGGAAAAAAAAAATTCCACATTAATTTAAAGTATCCCAGTGATCATCAGACGACAATTTCAGGCTTGACTGCGAATCCCTTTTTAATTTACAGCCCAACACTCCACGTGCTGTTGTAACAGAATCACAGATCGGTAAACAGACACTAAAAAGCAACAGTGTTAATGGTAAATATTCCTTTCTTGTGCTGTATTATCACTATTTTCCAGTGTTGTGATAGTTCATAATCCCACATGGATTTGAGAGTGGAGATAGGAGAGTGGGATAGGAGAATGTTGGCTGCTACAGCAGAACAGTGGGGTTTGCCTCTCCTGGTAATATTATAAAGTCTGCTTAAAAAAAGGTTATTCAGGCAGAAAGCAAGATACTGATTTTTAAAATCTCCTCGATAAAGATTTTAAATCAAGCATGTGCTTCATGTGCAGTTTTCAGCAGAAATCATCCTCTGTGCTGATACAAATCAAAAAGTTGACAACCAGACTTTGCTAAATTTCAGGTCACTTGTAAGATCTCCCAGCTCGATTTTTAGTTTTAGTTGTAACATGTGTGATGTTCTTTACGCCTGCATGAAACCAGGGAAGACAGAGTTTGGATTCAAAAATATTTACAGAATGCGGATGTGTTTTAAAATGCTCACAGAACTTAAATAACATGGCAAAACTCAGCTCCACATGGTTTATTCACTTTGTACTATTATTTTAAAAAATATTTCTATTAAAGCCTTTCCCTCCCCCCCAAAAAAGAGTAATTGTGAGCCCTTATCCTGAGGGTAAACTGTCCTTTCAGTCCTCAAGCAAGCAAACATTTTATTTCTCACATTATTATCACACAAAACAAACATCACTATGTGGTGAAACCAAAAGATGTGTAAGGTGGCTTCAGAGTAAATTTTATTTATTTAATTGCAGAAATCTCCTCGTGACAGAAATCACCAAAATACAGCTGGTGTGAATTATACCTATATTTTCATGTTTTTTAATGCTGCTGGGTTTAAGGCAGGGATGACTGAAAGTTCTTCCAAAAATATCTTTATCTGTTATAAATTCATTTTCTCTCCAAGCTCCTGTTGGTGAATCTGAGTTTATCTTCAGCCTGGTTGTAACTGTTTGTTGCAAGTTATAAATAATGTGCTTATAAAGGATATTAAGTTCTGAAGGTGGACAGGTGTTCTGAGCCAAACCTTTGACTGCTCTGAATTGTCACAGCCACACTGACACAATTTGCTGACTTCCAGATAGTTATTAGAAATCTGCCTAGAAATCAATCCATTCTGGCATATAAAAATAACAACAACAAACAAAAAATAAATCCAAGGGTTGAAGACAAAACCACCATTTGATAGAGGAAACTCCGTCATTATACACCTTAGCACTGATGGTGCATTGATAAAATAAACTTCAGTTATCTGCATGGACTCAATAGTTTTAAAAATGCAAAAATAAAAATCAAAAATATCAATATTTTGAGCATTGGAATCTCCAATATAACGTAACCTGCAATCAGATGAACGTCTCCTTAGCAAAAACTAAATATGAAAATGAAATAAATGAAATAAATGTTTTTCAAATGCTTCACCTACATTTTCTCTCAATTTACTTCCAGGTAAATTCTTGGCAAGTCTTCAATGGAGAGTAATTAAATATTGAATACTGAAGTCCCATACAAACTGTAACAGTAGGGATAATCCCAGATCATCACAATGTGGGTCAGTTCGTGCCATAGGTATCGCTTGGCTTGATAACAGAACAAAATAAAATAATACAAAAGAAAAAACAGTGCCTTTGAGCAAGTGCTGGCTGGTTTACAGTCCTCAACTCTGAGGCAAAGCTGCCCCAGAAAATTGGTGACCTCACTTTGTTCATGGCAACAGACAGTCACATTTACAAACACACAATTACAAGTCTACTCCCAAAATAGATTTGGGGCTGGGAGGGAGAAAAAACCTCGTCTTCAAGCATAAGGATTTCAAATAATTACAATGGGGATGTGGAAAATGACAGGATGGGTGACTGCCTTATTGTGTAAATGCTCCAGAATATTTCTTTTTTTTTTAATACTGGCACATGGCAAGGGTTCCAAATGAATGTTCAAAGAAGAAGGGAAGAGCTTCTCTAAAAAAATAAAATAAAAAAATATTGTTTGGGATTCAGACCAGGGAAAGCAAGGAAGTGGCTTCATTCTTTATTTATCACTTTTGCCACATACCTGCTAATTTCACACAGTTCTTAAAATGGTCTGAGGTACTCACGCAGGTTAATTCATTAGCTCTGCTGCTCCAGGCTGCTGACAAACTCTGGGAAGTATTTATATATTTCACAAGGATAGATCTAATGGGAAAAATGATTAACCTATTGGCATATTCAACCCATTATTTAATTTTTTAAAAGAAATTATCTTTCTGACTGAATGTAATATCCTCCCGAGTGCAACAGAACAAGCAAAGATATTAAAATCTGTATCTATCTCACCACAATGACCCTTCAGCAAACAGCAGAATAATCTGAATGTGTGAAAGCAACTTGCTGAAATTTGGCCAAAATCTGACAATATATTTGTTACTGCTACACTTGGTAGTAGAATCACACTTATTCTTCCACACCTCTGCAGTCTTTTAATCAATTTATACTTTAGTTTATTTTTTAGTTTATTCATTATTTTATAATTAAAATGTATACTTTATTTCCCTGAAATCAAAAGAATTAATTTCTGAAATGTTTTGATTCGTTAAAGGAAAGGAAAAGGAAAAACAAGATTGGAAAGATGAAAAAGCTGATAATTCACTTCAGGGAAGGATTCATATCACTGATTTTTATATCTACAGATGATAAACAGGCAATCACTCTGGGATTCTTTAAATTAATTTTAAAAACATCCTGAAGGCAATTTAGGTGACCTTGCTTAGGTAATTTGCAGAGTTGAGAAAGAAACTTCAGCAAAATTCCTTTTCTCCATCTGATGAACACAGAGTAAAAGGAGCCTGCCACAATCTGAGCATGGCCATCAAATTGTTAAATTTGTTGAATTGCTAACCAAGGACTGGAGGGATAAATCACAGATGTTCTGGCACTGAAGACAGTCTAACTCTATGTTTTTATTTTTTAGATTAAAAGATGAGAAGTGAGAAATAAGGTTGATATAGAAATAAAACCACCTCGTAGCCATTCTTTGAAGAAGACTCCTCAGTTGGACAAAGTAACTAAAAGTTCAATTTCTTTAAGTTAATTTACTACAGATTTTAGCTCAACAGAATCTGAGCATTTAGATATCACAGGATCAGAGGAATTTCTGATGGTCAGAAGTTAAAAAGTGGAGCAGCTTTCCTATGGGAAGAGGCTACAGAGACCAGGATCATTTCACTACAGCAGGACACGACTGATGGACCCCAAGAGATGTTCAAATTTTAAGGAGATGATTAAGGAACATTTCCTCACTAGTTTTCATAACGTGAAGGCCACAACACTCCTTAGACTTACTGGGCAACTCAAGGCAAAAAAAAAGGGAAAAAAAAACTCTTTCACAAAACACATTTCTGCAGTGGGGAGCTCATTGCCACAGAGGTTGCGGAGGCCAAAAGGGTTTGGAGAAATTTGTGGAGGACAGGTTTCATCAAGGGCTAACAAACTCAGCGACCTGGACTCAACTGCCAGCTTGGGAAATCCTGGAATTATTGCCGGAAACGTGGAGAATATTCCAGCAGAATAGTTTTTCACTGCATTTCTTAGAGTGTTTCCTACCTCTTCCCTATCAAACACAGGCTAACAGCCTTGCAGAACCTTCCCGTGATCCTATAGGGGCAGTCCTATGGAACCAAGGGGCAGAAAAACCCACAAATCTCAGGTTCTCCCTAGAAAAATATTCCATGTTTATATCAGCCCTGCTGTGGATTACAGCCGTATCCCATGCTGGGATAAAGCAGAATTATGGAGAGGGAGAAGAGAGGATGTTCTCAGCATCTGGCAGGTAAAAGCCAGCCATCCCAGTTACTCTCTTTCACAGAAATCTACATTTCTTAGCTGTTTTCTCAGCTTTCCACACTTTTCTCAGTGGTAGCTCAGGAACCTGGAATCTGACTCAACAGGCTGTTTTCTGATGCACTTTCACTCTGTACTAACACTTTAAATTAAATAACTGATCTTTAAATTAAATAACTTTCTCTGCCCTTCTTGTTCATTTACAACCACCACCATCCCAGTTTTTAGGAAACAGTTATGTCCCACCTCAAAATTTGCTTTTTTAAAGGCTAGAAAACATAAAAACTTTTTTGTTTTTTCAGAATTCTTGGATAAAACAGATTCCTTCTTCCCCTGGTCTGTGCTTTGCCTACACCTCCCC
>WAAG01024150.1:15096-38304 GCA_013390105.1 Tichodroma muraria
GGGAGGCCTCGGGCCCCATCCGGGGTGGGGCGAGGCGGCGAACGGCGGCCCCGCGGCTGCCCCGGGGAGCCTCTACCCCGCCGCTGCCGCTTCCCGCTGCTCTATGGCTGCCCCATCCCTGGGAGTGCTCTGCAGAGGGACTGGGGACAAGGCCTGGAGGGACAGGACACAGGGAATGGCTTCCACTGCCAGAGGGCAGGGCTGGATGGGATATGGGGAAGGAATTCCTGGCTGGGAGGGTGGGCAGGGGCTGGGCTGGAATTGCCAGAGCAGCTGTGGCTGCCCCTGGATCCCTGGCAGTGTCCCAGGCCAGGCTGGACACTGGGGCTGGGAGCACCTGGCACAGTGGGAGGTGTCCCTGCCATGGCAGGGGTGGCACTGCAGGGGCTCTGAGGTCCCTTCCCACCCAACCCATTCCTGGGTTCCGTGATTAGCGCCAGGAACAAGGGGCTGGGACGTTTGGCACAGTCCTGAGATAGCTGGGAAGGAGGAATTGGCTCCCGAAGGGGAATTTGGGCTCCCTCTGGGCTTCTCCTTCCGGCAGGGGCGAGAGATCCTCACTTCATCTGTGAGGGGATGGAGCTAAGGCCTCATTTCCCTCCCCAGAGCCCTCAGGACACACACACGGCTCCTTCCCCCACTCTCCCTGGCTTTGGGGTGTCTCTCAGTGTTTTGTGGCCTCGTCTGGTCCTGCTGGAGCCACTCTGTCTCCCTCTCCCTCAGGAGTGGATGTTTCCCCTCGGCAGAGCTGGGGAGTGTCCCCTCGGTGCTGCCCTTGGGGCCCTCCTGCTCTCCCCCTTCCCTAAGGCCTCCCCAGGATAGTGGGATGGGATTCCCGATTCCCTCTCAGCGGGACTGGGCGGAGCTGTGTCCCGCCCCTCCCTGCTCTGTGTCCCGGCTCTGTCCGGAGCAGCTTCAACTCAGTCCCCTTCCCTCCCTTGGGCCAAGCTGGTGACTCTTTGTTCCCACAAACCCGTGGTTTCCCCGTTTTTTCCCCCCGAGTTCCCGTCAGTGCTGCAGCCACATTCCGGTTCCCATCAGAGTTCCCAAGGGAACGTCCACAGCTGGGTCTGGGGGGGCTCTGGCAGCTGCTCCCCCATTCCCCCTAGGGAGAGGCTTTGCCAGAACGGAGATCTCGGGGCAGCTGGAAGAGGGAGATTTTAATTTCAGGGATGGTTCCTGTCCAGGCTCCCCTGAACCTGGGTGAGACCCCCAGAATTCCTCTGGGGTCCCCCAATGGGGCCGGCGGTTGCCTGGGTGGGAGCTGTTGGATACAGGGGTGTCCTGACATCAGGCTGCCCCATTCCCAGGAGAGTTTGGGCTTCTGGGGACTAATTTGCACTCCACAGTACTCTGACCCTCTGCAGGGCTGGGATCTCTGGTCCAGTTTCTCTGGGCTTTTCCCTGGGTTGTTTTTGGTATAGTAGTAATAATAATAGCAATAACAATAATAAAACCAAAACTAACAATGTTGTTATGAATGCAGCTCATCCCCAGGTCAGCAGCATTCCAGCTTCTCCCCTTTTATTGTGCTTGTTTGCCCTGGTCCTCTCTGAGGTTTATGTGCGGGTCTCAGAAGGAATCCCAGTTATTTTCCAGGAGTTCCAGGCCCAGCCTGGTTCCACCCAGCATCTTGCTCTCCTCAGAGCTGCTGAGTTATTCCAGCCCTGGCCGTGGGGCAGTGTGGTGACCCTCCCCAGCAGGAGCTCCCCTGGCACGGGCTGGGAGCATTGGGATGCTCCGCTGGGGCCTTTCCCAGCTCGGGGGCCGCTCGGTGGGACAGCCCATGGCTTGGGAGTCCCGGTGGCCCTGGTGGCCCTGGCTGGGCACTCGGTGTTTGTCCCCTGGTCTGGACCGAGGCACTGGGGTTAACCGCCCAAGGGCCGTTTGCCTGGACCCCTCGTGTGCCAGACCAAGTCCCCGCAGTGCCACCTGTCACGGGCTGGCCCCTGCCCTCCCTGGGCAGTCTGTGCCCCTTGCAGAGCCCTCAGCCCTGGGCAGTTCTGTCCCATTGGCCTCTGCTGGGACGAGCTCTCAGGGTTGGGTTCTTGCCTTTCTGGAGTTGTAATCACAGAATCCTGGAATGGTTGGGTGGGAAGGGACCTCAGAGCCCCTGCAGTGCCACCCCTGCCATGGCAGGGACACCTCCCACTGTCCCAGGCTGCTCCTAGCCCCAGTGTCCAGCCTGGCCTGGGACACTGCCAGGGATGTTGTGCTGAGCTCCCCTCGTTTGCCAGGGTGATCAGAGCCATCGTGGAGATGAGAAGGCAAAGCCTGAAGCGGAGTTTGGGTGCCTGGGTCACTCAGGGGGGTTCAGGTTTGGCCCTGGGGACCCCCAAACGTGAGTGAGGTCCCCACAGTTCCCATCTCTGGGATTCCTGGCAGGATGTGGGGTTCAGGTTTGGGTCTGGAGAGCACTGAGGGCTCGGGTTTGTCCGGCAGCTCCCCCAACAGCCTCGTTCTCGCCTTTCCTGCTGGTTATTCCTGAGAAATGGGGCCGGACGTGGCGGAGCAGCTCCGAGCTTGCACAGCACTGGAGAGCTCGGCTGAAGGTGCAAGTTGACCTGAATCCCAGAATTTGAGGATCCTTCAGCCAGCCGTGTGCTGGGGGTTGTGTGAGGGCTGATTCCAGACTGGTTGAGGTTTCCTAAGGCAGAGGAGCTGTACCCAGGGTGGGGATTAGCCTTGTCCTGGCTTCCCGAGCCGCATGGAGTTTCTCTGCAGCCCTGGTGTCTGGACCAGAGCCATGGGAGAATGTTCCATGGGGATCCATGGCTGTGAGCTGAGTGTTGGGGTTTTGGTGTGGATTGAGTGGAGGCTGGTTTGGGTTTTAGTGGGGGTTCAGGAAGTGCTTTCTGGGAAGGAAATCCTCTGGCTTTATGGAATTCCTGGTTGTGCCATGAGGAGTTTCAGGCACAGAAACAGTTTCTTGCAGTCATTGGTGCTCACAGCCCATTAATAATTGTGCTCTTTGCTGAGTCGGTGGCTCCCAGACGGATTATCCGTGTGCCCTGGGGTTGGTGGGTTTGGGAGGATCTTTGTGTCTGCCACTGTGTCCATCCAAACTGGGAATTACCTGCCCGTTAATTGAGGGGAGAAAGAGTTTAGTGAGAGGGTTTGGTGGGATTCTGGCTGTTGTAGGTGTTGAGTTTAACTTTTTGTTTATTCCCAGCTTGGGAATTTCCTGTGAGGATAAGTAAATCCAGGGGGGACATTTATGACAGCAGTGCCTCCAAGTTTTTCTCACTCCCTGTTGGAGTCATTCCAGGCAAGTTTTACACCAGGAGTAGCTGGAGATACTGGAGTTACTGGCCATGGAACAGCCACTGTAGCCTGGAATGCAGCTGGAGCCAACTGCAGAACCCAAAGGTTCTGCAGCTGTTGCCAACTGTAATGCTTTCCATGTGCAAGAGACTGGGTTTTCCTGGGAATCAGCCTGGATCATGCTGATCCTGCCTGGTGTTGCCCTCTTGTTCCCTTGGGTGATGCTGGAGAGCCCTGGGAGCCCTGGCCCAGGATTTGGGTGTGGAGCATTGGTGGGGTGGAGCCTCTGGGCACCTCTGCCTGGCAGGGAGATTTGGAAAGGGGATTATTTTTTCTTCCAGGCTGGAATGCAGCTGGAAGCGAGGCTGGGCAGGCAGTGGTTTATAACAAAGAGCTGTGTGGCTGTTGGAGTGACTGTCCAAGGGTTGTGATGGAATTGCCTTCATTAGTGAGGCTGGAATGAGGAACAGAAATGGGTTTTAGGGATGCAGAGGTTTTATTTCACCCTGGATTGAGCTCAGGGAAGTCCTTTGGCCCAAGGGCTGTCAGAGACAAGGGCTCCGGAGCTCATGGAATTGCCTCAAGTTTTGCTCCCAGGTTTCCGCATCAGCTGGATTTGGGATTTTTAACCATGCTGGCCAGGGAGGTTTGGAGTTCCCATCCCTGGAGTGTCCAAGGAAGGGCTGGACATGGCACTCAGGAGTCACTCTCCCAAAGGGGCTGTGGGGTCTCTGCCCATGTGAGGTCTCTTATGAAGCTGCTCTGTCCCTCCGGCTCCTCGGCTGGGGGTCCCAGTGCCAGCACCTTCCCAGCCCCCAGCTGGAGCTGGGATGGCAGCGCGGTGTGGGCTCTGCAGGCAGGGCTGTTTCGGTGGGAAAGGACCTCAGAGCCCCTGCAGTGCCACCCCTGCTGTGGCAGGGACACCTCCCACTGTGCCAGGTGCTCCCAGCCCCAGTGTCCAGCCTGGCCTGGGACACTGCCAGGGATCCAGGGGCAGACACAGCTGCTCTGGGAATTCCAGCCCAGCCAGGAATTCCTTCCCCACATCCCACCCAGCCCTGCCCTCTGGCAGTGGGAGCCATTCCCTGTGTGCTGTCCCTCCAGGCCCTGTCCCCAGTCCCTCTGCAGCTCTCCTGGAGCCCCTTCAGGCCCTGGCAGGGGCTCTGAGGTTTCCCTGGAATCCTCCTCTCTCCTGGTGAGCACCCCCAGCTCTCCCAGCCTGCCTCCCTGGGAACTGAGGGGCTCCAGCCCTGGAGCAGCTCTAGGGCCTCCTTGGGGCTCTCTCTGGCAGGACAGGGCTATGTTTCCACTGGGGAATTTGGACTTTCTGCAGTCCCTGACCGCCCTGGCCCTGCCCACTGACCACACCATGGTTTTCCCACAGGTCCATGCTTGGGAGATCTCGGACCAGCTGCTGCAGATCCACCAGGATGTGGAGTCCTGCTACTTTGCGGCGCAGACCATGAAGATGAAGATCCAAACTTCATTCTATGAACTCCCCACGGATTCCCACGCCTCACTCCGGGACTCTTTGCTGTCCCACATCCAGAACTTGAAGGACCTGTCCCCGGTCATCGTCACACAGGTGGGTGATGGCAGGGGAGGGGTGGAGCTGCTCCCTCCATGCCCTGCTCCTGGCAGTCACTCTGGGAGCGCTCTCCCTGCGCGGGAAATCAGGGAAGGCTGATCCCTGCTCCCTGCCTGGCACAAGATTGTTTTCCCTCCTTCATCACTTGGTTCCTTTAGTTACATTCGTTACTTCATCCTCGTTTGCTGTTTGGAGAGGAGGAGCGGGGTGCTCTGCCATGGAGACCAACCTAGCAGTGCCCTGGGTGTTCAGGGGGATTTCTCTGCACCCTTCATTCCCATGATCCATACATTCCTGTCGCACTGGGGGTCCTGACACCCCCAGGCTGAGGCCAGGGTGCCCCTCCAGCCCCTGAATGCTCTGGCAGGGAACGTTCCCCCTCGGGGCAGCCGGCGTTGCGCAGTTCACCGCAGGGATTGCGCACACACGGGGATGGCGGAGATGGATCCCGGAGTTCCCTGCCCATGGGCGATGTTGGGGATGATTCCTGAGTCACCTGCTGGCAGGGATGTTGGGGGCGGATTCCAGAGCTGCCTGCCAGCCCTATCTGCTGGGCACATCCCAGCACTCCGCACACTGATCCATGTGTTTTGCCATTCCCTTCCAGCTCGCTTTGGCAATAGCTGACCTCGCCCTGCAGATGGCTTCGTGGAAGGGCTGTGTGCAGACACTGGTGGAGAAGTGAGTGACTGTTCCTGTCTCCGGACTGGGGATTGTTCCGTGGGCTGTGTCAGGCGGGTGGGCCCGTGTGGTGCAGGAAAGGGAAGTTTTTCTCCTGTGGTCGCTGATTTCAGGTGCCCTGGGTGGTGGCAGGAGGGGCTGTCTGTTCACATCCCACCACTCAGCGCTTTTCCTCATCCCTGTTTTGTTAGGGATGATCCCTCTTACCTCAGCTGTATCTGTGCTGTGGAATGGAGCAGCAAGGCTGGAGCTGGTCACTGTTGGGCATCCTCAGATCTCCCACACACTGCACAGTGACAGCAACAGCCCCTGGGGCTGCCAGCGCACCGAGGTGGCCCTGTGTCCATTGGCAGCAGGAGGGGATGGGATTTGTCCGGGCAGTGGCACCTGGACTCCCAGAGCTCACGGGCTGGGAAAGCTTCTGTCACTGCTCTGGTGGAAATCCCTGGGCTGAGCCATCCTGGAGGCTCCTCTAGGCAGGACTGCGTCTGGACGCTGCCTGTCCTTGAGGCGGGACTGTTGCCGAATCCGTGGGATATGGAACTGTGGGGTGCTTGGGGCGGGAAGGGGCCTTCAAGCCCAGCCGGTGCCGCGCCGTGCCATGGCCCGGGACGCCCCCGCGGCTGCGCAGCGCTGAGTGTCCCCTGCGCCCGCGCGGCGCTGCAGGTACAGCACTGACGTGACGTCGCTGCCCTTCCTGCTGGAGATCCTGACGGTGCTGCCGGAGGAGGTGCACAGCCGCTCCCTGCGCATCGGGGCCAACCGCCGCACCGAGATCATCGAGGACCTGGCCTACTACTCCAGCACCGTGGTGTCCCTGCTGGTGAGCGGCGCCCAGCCCGGCTCACGGGGTCGCGGCTGCCTTCGGGTTGGGAAAGCCCTCAGAGCCCACGTGTCCAACCGTCCCCCAGCACTGCCAAGGCCACCGCTGACCCTGTCCCCAAGTGCCACATCCATGTGGCTTTGAAATCCCTCCAGGGACAGGGACTCCACCCATGCCCTGGGCAGCTGTGTCAGGGATGGACAGCCCTTTCTGGGGAGGAATTTTTTCCAATATCCAACCTGAGCCTCCCCTGGCACAGCTTGAGGCTGCTTCCACTTGTATCAGGAGATGGAGCTGAGCTGTGTCCTCTGCTCAGCAGGTCAGGTTGCTGGAGAAGTCTCTTCCCCATTCCATGTTCATCCCAGTGGAGCTCCCTGCCAGTGCTGCTGCAGCTGTCAGGGCAGCCCAGCTCCAGACAACAGTCCCTGTTCCTGGGATAAGTTGTCTGAGCAAGTCCTTGCTCACTCTGAAATTCCTTCACCTTCCTCGAGTCCCTGTCCAGTGCCACCCTGCCCAGCCAGCCCCAGCTTTCCAGTCCCAGGGACACCTGGGAGATCCTGGCTGGTGTATCAGGAGTCCCCACACTGTGCTGTCCTCTCCAGCTCCAGCTTTTCCTGGGACCCCTGGGATATCCCAGCTGGCACATCAGGGAGTCCCCGCACTGGGTTGTCCCCTCCAGCCATATCCAGCCCCAGCTTTTCCCAGGATCCCTGGGAGATCCTGGCTGGCACGCTGGGGACACAGGCAGTGTCACCTCGCTCTGGTGCTTGCGGCCTCTGGGAGCTCACACGGGATCACCAAGGGCTGTCCCTGTCCCTGCACATTCCTGCTCCCTCTGCACCTGCCTGGAGCTTTCCTGAGCTTTCCCTATTGGTGCCAGCATGGGCGTTTCCACCACCTACCTGAAAAGCCAAATTTGTATTTTCTGTGTGGGATTTAAATGCCAAATTCCCATTTTCAGTTACAAAATGGGGGTTAAAGCAGCATTCCAGGGACTGTGATGAGGTCCAACATTCTGCCTTTAGGACTGAAGTGTCAAGTGAGGAGAGAGGATCTTTGGAAGCTCTCGTGCAAGGATTCCTGGGCCAGTCCAGGGGGTCTGGGATCTTTCTCCATGTCCTGCCTGTCCACCTCTTCCCCCTTTCCCTGTGCCTGTCAAGGCTGGGGCTTTGGGCGGGGCTGTGCTGGGCGCTGGGCTGCAGCTGGAGCATTGGCCAGCGCTGGGAATGAGCTGCTGCCATCCCACATCTCGGCACATCCTGGCTTAGACACTGGGGTGGTGTGTTTGGAATGTCCCTCGGGACAGGTCTGGCACTCGGCACCAGCTTCTCTCCGCAGAGGTGGTTTGTGGGGAGGGGGATTAAAGTGGGATTTGTAGGCGTGAACATCCCTGATGGCTGTGCCCAGGGGATCCTGCAGGAGTGGGAATGAGGGAGGCACTCCAACTGCTCTTCCTGCTCGTGTGACAGCAGCTGGGGCTGCCAGAGAGGGTCTGGGCTCTGTCCCTCCCTCTCACTCCATCCAGGGCTGCTGGTGACAGGGACGTTGGGAATGTTCTGGGAATGTTGGGAATGCCTGCTTCTGGAATGTTCTCGTGTGGACTCCCAAGGCTGTTATTGGTTATTTCTATGGATCACCCGCTGGAGTCAGATCCTGAGTGGCTCTCCCACGTGCCCACAGGTGACGTGTGTGGAGAAGGCAGGCAATGAGGAGAAGATGCTCATCAAAATCTTCCGGTGCCTGGGCAGCTGGTTCAACCTGGGCGTCCTGGACAGCACCTTCATGGCCAACAGCAAGCTGCTGTCCCTCCTCTTCGAGGTGCTGGTGAGTGTTTCCCAGGAAGCAGGGGGAATCCAGGGTGGGGGCACTGAGGAATCCCAGCAGGACTGAGGCGTGGGGCAGGGGGTTCATCCCTGCTGTGTCAAGCAGGGACTCTCTGATTCCCTCTGGGCTGGGATCAGCTCCACAGAGCGGGCAGTCCCTCCCTCTCTGCTGGGAAGTGCAGGCAAGGAAGTGCCGCTGCCCACGAGGTGCCAGGTGAGGTTTGTCACACCCAGGGGGTGCCAGGTGAGGTTTTGTCATCCTTGTGGCTGGGCATCGTAAGCTTCTGTTGGGGTTTGATGGCCAAATCAAGGAGGGTTGAGGTTCTTTTGGTTTCTTCACAGATTGTCAATAAAGCAGTATTCCTTTTCTGACACTTCTTGGAAAATCACCTCCTGGAGGTGTTGGGGTGTTTGTCCAGCTGAGTGTGGGAGAGCCAGAGGTGTGGAGAATCCTGTGCCACTGAGCCAGGGCAGGCAGGGAGTGGAGCCAGAGGGAGAAATTCCTGGAGGATGGAGGTTTCTGCTGCAGGGATTGTCTGTCCCTCCTCCCTCTCTCCCACGGGATCCCTCATTTGCGTGATTCAATCAATGACAAATGCAGATGAGCGCTCCCAAGGAAAGATATCCATGCAGGATCCTGAATATCCATGTGGGATCTGCTTCAAGTGGAGCTGTAGGAGGAGCTGCTCCCAGGACAGGCTGTGGGGCTCACCAGCCTGTCTAGTGGTTAATGGCACTTTAAATGGGCCGTTTTTCCTTCCTCCCCTTCTCCCTCCAGTGGCACCAGGAACTGTTTCCCAAATCCATTATCTCATTCAGCGGGACTCACAGAGCCTCTGCTCCTTTGTTTCCTCCCTGCTTGCTCTCTCCTGGTTCTCTGTATGTCCTGTCTCTTTCCTGTAAATCCCCTTCCCTCAGTCACCACCCATGGAATTCACTGACCCCCCCAGACCATCCCTGGTCAGTATTGCACACATGCTTGTGAGAAACCTCTTCTCCATGCCAGGGACCCCCCAGTTCCCACCTCTCCTCCCAGTGGGAGCTACGACTCTCTGTCCAGCCAGGTGATGAGCAGCATGGTGGTTTCCTTCCTTCCTTACAAGCTGCCCTGGATTCCAGCTGGTGTTTTCCCTCCTGTGTTTGCCAGGGAAGTTGCCAGGGCCCCTTGGGGAAGGGTCGGTTTGACCTGGAGTGTCCAGGGAGGCAGGTTATGAGGCTGGTGGGGGGTAGTGGGGCTGTGGCTGTGCGGGACCTCTACAAAGTGTTTCCACAGAATTCTTCAGGTTGGACTAGATCTCCAGGATCAAATCCAACCATTGTGGGAGCAAGAGCAAAGCCTGGTGGTTTCATTGCTGTCTGATTGCACGATGTAATTGGGGCAGCAGAGGCGCAGCTCTGGTCTCTGCTCCTTGTGAGGACCCAGGGAATGGCCGGAGCTGTGCCAGGGAGGGTCAGGTTGGAGAGCAGGAAAGGTTCTTCCCCAGAGGGTGCTGGGCACTGCCCGGGCTCCCGGGGAACGGGCACGGCCCCGAGGCTGCCCGAGCTGCGCAGGCTGGGATTGTTGGGGTGCCCGTGCAGGGCCAGGAGCTGGATCCGTGATCCCTGTGGGGCCCTTCCAGCTCAGGACATTCCATGGTCCTTTGATAATTGCTTTTGTGTCTTGCAGCAACAGGACAAGACCTCATCCAACCTGCACGAGGCTGCGTCGGACTGCGTGTGCTCGGCCCTCTACGCCATCGAGAATGTGGAGACCAACCTGCCCCTGGCCCTGCAGCTCTTCCAGGGCGTGCTCACCCTCGAGAGTGCCTATCACATGGCTGTGGCACGGGAGGACCTGGACAAGTGAGGGACAGGGACTTGCGCCGTGGCCGGGAGGGACGGGCAGGACAGCGCTGGCCCCGCTGGTGCCGTGTCAGCCTCCAAATGGAGATACCAGTGCCAGGAGCATCAGCCGTGCTGAGGGCACTGGGGCTGGGCAGTGTCCGTCCCTGTGCTGGGCACTCATGGGGTCACACCCAAATCCTGGGGCAGGTCTGGGCCCATCACTTCGAGAGAGACAGGGAGTGGCCTGGGGGCTGGGCTGGGCTGGAGCCGTGCCCTCACAGCTGGCACTGGGCATTTGGAGAAGTTCAAGATCAGTATTTCAGCAGATTTGCTCATTGGAACCCAATGTTTGCACCACTTCTCCTGCTGGAGCAGCTCCCAGCTGCTGGAAAAGCAGAAGTTGGGGTTTCTCGCCCTGGCCAAGGCTCTTGGCTCTGCCCTGCCCCGCGCTGGGGTAAAGCCCGTGAGGCTGAGCCCACCCTTGTCCCCCCGCAGGGTGCTCAACTACTGCCGTGTGTTCACCGAGCTGTGCGAGACCTTCCTGGACAAGATCGTGTGCACGCCGGGCCAGGGCCTGGGGGACCTGCGCACGCTGGAGCTGCTGCTCATCTGCGCCGGGCACCCGCAGTACGAGGTGAGCAGGCCCCGCCTCCCATCCCGCCCCCCGGAGCCGGGGGAAGATCTTTCCCTGCTCTTGACACGAAGTCCTGGCCTTGGTCCCTGTGAGCTGCTGCTCTGCTCGGCACTCCTGGGAAGGACTCTGGCTTCGCGTTTCCTTCCGGGTGTCCTGGAAGTCTGGGATTGCCAACACAGCTCCAAAACCCCTGCTAGTGCTTTCCCACATGTTAAAGTCAAACTCAGTGGGGATTTGTGGTTCCTGGGAATTTTGCCCTGTGAGTGACTGCAATGCTGGTTTACATCAAAGCTCCCGCCTACCTGCCTTAGGGGCAAAACTTGTCATTGTTTTGGTCTCTTTTTATCCTTTATTTAATTCTTTATCCTTTTATTCTTCCCAAATGGTTAATTAAGTGCCAGTAGCTGATCCCTGCCTGTGTTCAGTGGGTGGAAGCTGCTGCCTGGCTGGTTTGCTGTGGGAGGTGCAGAGAGGCTCCAGCAGGCCCCATGCGCTCCCTGGGGTCCCTGGGACTCTTTTCCTCCCTTCCCAGGTCTGTTAGGCTCAGTTTTCCTTGGCTGTCCTGTGCCATCAGTGCTGAGGGGGACATGGAGCTCTGCAGCTGCTCCTGACCAAATCCACACTTGTGGCTTTTGTGCAATAACCACACAATAAATAAAAGAAGCCACCACAAAGGGGCTGCATCCACTTCCAGCCCAAGCTGCTCCCAGAGCCCCAGGCCCCTCTCTGGGGTGGTGCTGGGCTGGAGAGGCTTTGGCTGCCAAGGGCTGGGGCCGGTCTTCAGGGTCACTGGGGGGTTCCAAGCCCTTTATTAAATGACAGGCAGAGAAATGGATGGATCTGGGGGAACCGGTCCCCGTGTCACCGCTGTGTGACACAGCAGCTGCGACACAGAGCTGTGGTGCCACTGCTGCTGGCATGCAGGGAGGGTTTCTGTTTCTCCATCGGGACCACTGACAGAGTAGGGAAAAAATGTTCTGCTGGTAACAAAATGCTGGATTTTTCTTTCCTAACAGGTGGTAGAAATTTCCTTTAACTTCTGGTATAGACTGGGGGAGCACCTGTACAAGACGGACGATGCCGTAATCCACAGCATCTTCAAAGCCTACATCCAGCGCCTGCTCCACGCGCTGGCCCGGCACTGCCAGCTCGACTCCGACCATGTAAGGTCCCTCTGGCACAGCCAGGCACTGGGCAGTGTGTGTCCCTATGGAACAGCCAGGCACTGGACTCTGTGTGTCCCTGTGGAACAGCCAGGCACTGGACTCTGTGTGTCCCTATGGAGGCACTGGGCAGTGTGTGTCCCTGTGGCACAGCCAGGCACTGGGCTGTGTGTGTCCCCTTGGAGAGCTGTGTTGTCCCTGCTTGAGGCAGTTTTGTTGGGATAAGGGTGTCATGGCTCACTAGCCACAGTTGGCATCTTCTTCCGTGCAGTTAGGGATGGTTTATTCTCTCCTCCCCTCCTCATCCCCTTGCTTCCCATCCCTTCCTCTGCTTGTTGGAGCAGGAATACACGGTGTGCTCAGGCTGGTCATGTTTTCCTTGGGCACAGCTCTCCAGTCCCTCCAGCAGCCTGGTCTGGGACAGAAGGACAGGAATGCTGGATCTCCTTAGAACAGAACCACTGGTGTGTTCCCCTGGCTGTGGCTGAGTGGGAACATGGATTGCTCTGAGCTGCCCTTGTGCTCTCCCTTAGGAGGGTGTCCCTGAGGAGACCGATGACTTTGGGGAGTTCCGGATGCGTGTCTCGGACCTGGTGAAAGACCTGATCTTCCTGGTGGGCTCAGTGGAGTGTTTTGCTCAGGTGGGTTTGCGGGAGTGCAGCGAGCTGCAGGCAAATGCCAAGGGAGCTCACCGAGCCCTGGTGGCCTTTGGGACGGGAGGAGGTCACACACATCTCGTGCACGAGGAAGTGTGTGGTGGGAGCTGTTCTGGGAGAGCAGGAGGTTTGGGAGCAGCAGGAGGCTTCTGACATTTTGGGGAAAGCCGCTGTGGTTGCACAGTGTCAGAGTGGCCTCTGGAATGTGGGGTGTCTGCAGGCCCACAGCTGGGGCGGGAGTTTGGGGGTGGGATTGGTGAGGGGTGGGAGTTTGGGGATGGGAGTGGTCAGGAGCAGGGCCTTGGGGGCGGGGTGGGTGATGGGGGTTGGTGGCCCCTCGGTGACCATCCCCTCTGCAGCTCTATGCGACGCTCAAAGACGGGAACCCGCCCTGGGAGGTGACAGAAGCCGTGCTCTTCATCATGGCCTCCATCGCGAAGAGCGTCGACCAGTGAGTCCTGCCCATGTCCGGGGGGGCTGGGGGGCCAGAGCTGCCTCCGTGTGACACAGACACCACAAATATCCCAAGGACATTCCCATCCCTGGAAGTGTCCAAGGCTAGGTTGGATCGGGCTTGGAACATCCTGGGACAGTGGGAGGTGTCCCTGCCCATGGCAGGAGTGGCACTGGAGGGGCTTTGAGGTCCCTTCCCACCCAAACCATTCATTGGGGGTCCTTCCAGATCCAGGTGGGGTTTTCCTAGCTGTCTTTAGGGAAGGTAAAGTCATTGGAAGTGTGTTTCCTCCTATGTTAGTGGCAATGGAAGCATGGACAAATGACACCCAGAGTGGTGAGCCCAGTGAGTCCCGTGCACTGACAGCAGTGGGACAACCCAGCTGACATTCCCCAGGCTTGGAATTCTGTTGCTCCCATGCCTGGGACACTCCCATCCCTCTCTTCCCTGGGAGGCTGTGGTTGCTGTCACTCCTTTTCCCAAGGAGGCTGGCAACACCATCCCTCCCTTCCTTGTGAGGCTGGGAATCTGATCCCCGTGCTCCCCGGGCGCCTGGAGGAGTCACCTCAGTCCCTTCATGTCACCAGCTCCTGTTACCTGTGTTGAGGCTGCTCCTGCTCGTTTTTCCAATGCCTTGTTCCCAGGAGCGCTGGCTCGAAGCACTGGGAACTCTGCCCCCAGCAGCTCGTCCCCCTCTGGCCCGGGATCGCCCCATCGCAGCCTCCCCCACCGGAGCAGGCGGTTCCCAGATAATGAACCCCCTGGCAGTGGCGGGGCTCTCCCGGGAGGTGTTTAGTGTCCCCTGTCTGTTCCCTGCTATGGCGCTGCTCTCCGTGGGGCCGAGCCCCATCCTCGCGGGCTTTGTCCCGGCGTGCTCCGGTCGCGTCCACGTTCAGGGTGTCCCGTCCGGCGCCGGGTGCGGCCCCGGCCCCGGCAGCCCCTCCGAGCCCACGCCGAGGCGCTGCGGGCACTGAGCACAGCCTGTCCCGCAGGGAGAACAACCCGACGCTGGTGGAGGTGCTGGAGGGCGTGGTGCGGCTGCCCGAGTCGGTGCACACGGCCGTGCGCTACACCAGCATCGAGCTGGTGGGCGAGATGAGCGAGGTGGTGGACAGGAACCCGCAATTCCTGGGTGAGTGCCGTGCCCCCGCCGCCGCGCCGCGCCCGCCGCCTCCTGACCCACCCTGTCCCCGCAGATCCCGTGCTGGGCTACCTGATGAAGGGGCTCTGTGACCGGCGCCTGGCGTCGGCCGCGGCCAAGGCCATCCACAACATCTGCTCCGTGTGCCGGGACCACATGGCCCAGCACTTCTCGGGGCTGCTGGAGATCGCCCGTGCCCTCGACTCCTTCGCGCTGTCGCCCGAGGCCGCCGTGGGGCTGCTCAAGGGTGGGTATCCCTGGGTGGGTATCCCTGCTCAAGGGTGGGTATCAAGGGGGGCTGTCCCTGGGATCTGGGGAGTCATCCCTGGGATCTGCCAGGGTTATACATGGTAACTACTGGGGTGTCTACAGAAATGGTTGGGGTATCCATGGGAGTTGCTCCACAGGGTGAGCCCCATCCTCACAGGGTTTGTCCTAATGTGCCCCAAGTGCCATTCCACATGCAGAACATCCTCAGGAGTTCCCCTGGGGCTGGAGGCAGAAATAAATCCTTCATTGGTAACTATCCTCATCCCTGAAACAGAGCTCAGGGACTGTCCTGGGCTGAATTTGTGGGAAGAACATGTAGCAAATGCTGAGAGCCAGGCTCGCAGTGGGTCATCCAAACTCTGCTCCATCCAAATTCTGGGAATCACCTGCTGGACACAGAGGCTGGAAATCTGGGAGTATTGGTCATTTTGAAGAGTCTGGGCTCAAGAATGGAGATCTTTAACTCCAGTTTACACTGGGAGTGTTGGTGTTTCACTGGACTGTTGGACACCATGAGCCTCTTTGACCACAGCTGGTTTTGGGCATGTGCCTTAAAGATCACCAGTGAATTCCAGTGCTGCTGGAACCTTTGCCCCCAGACCCAGGGAGCCTTCCCTGCAGTCGTGTGCTGCCGTGGGAGACAGAACTCCCCTTGTTCCACTGCATGTGCCACCACCGGCCAAGCTGCTCCTCTCCCTGCCAGAGGGTTTTCTCCTCCTCTCTTTGAACAAGCCAGGAATTCCCAGCCAGGGAGGTTTTCCCCCGGGGTTGACACTGTTGACAGTACAGCCGGACCCAGGCTGTCATGGATCTCGGCTAGGCCAGAGCCAGGCTGGAGCCAGAGCCATGCCGTGCCAGAGCAGGCCTGTGCTGGAGCGGGGCCGTGCCAGAGCCAGGCCGGAGCTGTGCGGCTGCTGTGCGTGGGAGTGGGAGCAGCTCAACACTCCTCGTGTTCCATAGCTGGGAGCCCTGAAGCTCTTTCACCGGAGCTTCCCAGGACCTCACGGTGCTGTCGGACTGGGACAGGGACACTGGGGTCGCATGGGGGGCCCAGATACGCTGGTGGCATCCGTTGGCCTTTCCCTGCCCCTCGTGCCAGCACCGCTCCCTGCTCTGCTTCAACCAGAGCCAGGTTCAGCTGCGGGGAAACTCCCGGGCGCTGCCCCTGTCCTGCAGCCATTCCATCCGGGAATGTCATCGCCCCTCCTGTGCTTCATCCCTGCTCCTGAGCCATGTGTGTCCTTGCAGGGACGGCGCTGGTGCTGGCCCGGCTGCCCCTGGAGAAGATCTCGGAGTGCCTGAGCGAGCTCTGCGCCGTACAGGTGCTGGCGCTCAAGAAGGTGCGTCTGGGGGTGGGGGGACAGCAGCTGGGAGGGGACAGTGCAGTCAGTGGCCAGGCCCCGGCCCTGCTGCAGCAACCGTGTCCTCAGAGCCAGAGGTGTATCCTAGAGTAATGGAATTGTTTGGGTTGGAGAAGCTCCTGGAGCCCCTTGAGTCCAACCGTTCCCCAGCACTGCCAAGGCCACCACTGCCCGTGTCCCCAAGTGCCACCTCCACGTGGCTTTGAAATCCCTTCAGGGATGGGGACTCCACACCTGCCCTAGGCAGTTATGCCAGGGATGGACAGCCCTTTCCATGAAGAATTTCCCAATATCCAAGTTGACCCTCCTCTGGCACAGCTTGAGGCCATTCCCTCTCCTGTAACTTGTTCCATGGGGGCAGAGCCCAGCACCCACATGGGACACATCCGGGACCAAGCCGTTGCCTAAATCCCATGTGAGGAGGTGCAGAGGTGCTGCTGGTGGGGTTGATGTCCAGGTAGTGTCTTCCCTGGGCACAGGGCTACCTGTGCTCCTGAAATCCTATCCTTTTCCCTCGTTTTCCAGCTGCTCTCCCAGGAGCCAAGCAATGGCCTCTCCTCAGACCCTACAGTGCCCCTGGATCGACTTGCCGTCATCTTCAGGTGAGGAAGGAGCTGGGGCATTGCTGCTCCCCCAGAGCCTGAATCTGCATCCCCTCCTTCTCCCCAGCCCTTGGGGAATGGGCTGGACGTCTCTGCTTCCCCACGTTCCAGCTTCCTAGGTGCCCAAGCCAGTTCCAGCTCCACTTCCCACAGCTCCAACCCTTTTCCTTGGCTTTAATCCCAACCCCCCCCTTAACCCTTGGCTGTTCCCACAGACACACCAACCCCATTGTCGAGAACGGCCAGGTCCACCCGTGCCAAAAAGTCATTCAGGAGGTGTGTGGGAGAGGGCTGGGGTTTGGGGAGAGGGTTCTGGTGGGGGGTTGTGGGGTGGGGGTTTCCAGGTATGGGGACACCCGGGGTGTTGTACAGAGTCCCCGTCCCTGGCTGCCAGCAGATCCGTGTGTCTGCCCAGGGCTGTGCAGGAGGGGAGCTGTGGAGCACCCTCCTGTCTCTCCTGGAAGCAGGGATTGGGGTGTGGAGGGGGGAATTTGAGGCTTCAACCCTCTGGAAGGTGCCCTGGCTCTGGGAATGTTCCAGGTGTTTGATTTCCCTGCCAGAGTCCCATTTACCATGCTGCACTGGAGGGGACGAACTACTCCAGGCTCCTCCAGAAAGTTTTTCTCCTTCATCTGCCATCCCACACTGGGATCTGGGCATTTTGGGGACCGGGCGGGACTGGGGGGTGTCCCAGGGTCAGGTGTGACCCTTCCCACCTGTCCGTGCCCAGATCTGGCCGGTGCTGTCGGAGACCCTGAACAAGCACAGTGCCGACAACCGCATCGTGGAGCGGTGCTGCCGCTGCCTGCGCTTCGCTGTGCGCTGCGTGGGCAAGGGCTCGGCCGCGCTGCTGCAGCCCCTCGTCACCCAGGTGGGCTGGGCACCGGGGACACTGCTGCCACGGGGGTCTCCAGGGGACACTGCTGGCCCGGGGATGCTGTGGGCTCGGGGGGCTCACTCAGGTCACGAGCGTCATGGGTGGCTGTGGGCACTGGGAAGTGCTGCAGTGAATCCTGACGGTCCTGGGAATGCCAGCACAGACCCTTGGGGAGGAGAGAGGCTTTGGAAGAGGTGGGGGATGCCGGGAGGTTGTGGGGCCCCGTGTGTGTGTCTGTGTGTGATTTGGGAGGAGCGTGTGAAACCCTGCGTGGTGCCGCTCCTTGGAGAGGTAACCCAGCCTGAGGGAAGGATCCGTGAATCCCAGAGCTGGGCGTTCCCTGCTCCACTCGGCTCCTGCCAGGCTCAAAGGGGAAGCTTCTGTGGGGAAGCGGTGCTGGCTCGGGGCCCCTCAGCACAGAGGTGCTCCCAGGACCTGAGTGAGTCCCTGGGGATGTGCCTGCCCCCGTGGGACGGGCTGGGAGCCGGCGCAGGGAAGCGGGGTCCGGGCAGATGCGGCGGTGCCTGTGCAGCGTTCCTGTCTCTCCAGATGGTGAATGTGTACCGGGAACACCAGCACTCCTGTTTCCTCTACCTGGGCAGCATCCTGGTGGATGAGTACGGCATGGAGGAGGGCTGCCGGCAGGGCCTGCTCGACATGCTGCAGGTGGGGCCCACCTGCCCAAACCACGGCATCACTCGGGCTGGAAAATCCCTCAGAGCCCATCGAGTCCAACCGTCCCCAGCACTGCCAAGGCCACCACTGACCCTGTCCCCACGTGCCACATCCACACAGCTTTTAAATCCCTCCAGGGCTGGGGATTCCACCCCTGTCCTGGGCAGCTGTGCCAGGACTGGACAGCCCTTTCCAGGAGGAATTTTCCCTAATATCCAATCTATATATAATCTCAGACTGGTTTGGGTGAGAGGGGATCTTGCAGCCCGTCCATGGGC
This sequence comes from Tichodroma muraria, assembly GCA_013390105.1. NCBI lineage: Eukaryota > Metazoa > Chordata > Aves > Passeriformes > Sittidae > Tichodroma > Tichodroma muraria. The sequence continues at coordinate 33,211 of WAAG01024150.1, forward strand.
AGGGGCACCTTCCACTATTCCAGCTTGTCCTCCAGCCTGTCCTCGGACACTGCCGGAGGTGGGGCAGCCCCGCCTGTTCCATGTGGGGGAGGGCAGTTTGAGGAGTGATGCCAGGTAGTTGCTGATGGATCCCTGTTCTCCCCAGGCTCTCTGTATCCCCACCTTCCAGCTCCTTGAGCAACCCAACGGCCTCCAGAACCACCCGGACACCGTGGATGACCTCTTCCGCCTGGCAGCCAGGTGCCACCGCGCTCCAGCCGCAGGACACCCGGCCCCTCTCCCCTCGTGCGGGGTCCCCCTGCAGGAGAGTGCAGTGGGGAGGAGGCAGGGCCTGCCCCTGACATCCGTCTGTCTCCCCGGGCAGGTTTATCCAGCGCAGCCCCGTCACCCTCCTGCGCAGCCAGGTGATGATCCCGATCCTGCAGTGGGCCATCGCTGCCACCACCCTGGACCACCGGGACGCCAACTGCAGCGTCATGAAATTCCTGCGGGATCTGATCCACACTGGTGTGGCCAACGATGTGAGTGACACACGGGGTTGTTCCTCAGGAGGTTCTTCCTCTGTGGGGATGTCACCATGGAATCATTGAATGATTTGGGTGGGAAGGGACCTCAAAGCCCATCCATGCCCTCAGGTTCCACCCCCTGCCATGGGCAAGGACACCTTGCACTGTCCCAGGGTGCTCCAAACCCCATCAGTCCCATCGTCCTCATCAGCCCTGTCCTGTTGAGAAGCCACCCTGATTTCTCCACCGCTGCCGGCGGCGAAGCTCTGGGAGTTGCCTGCAGAGCGAGGAGCTTACCCCTGTCCCCAGGACGAGCGTGTCCCTGTCCCCAGCCCTGGCTACCCCCTTCTCCTTCCTCCCACAGCACGAGGAGGACTTTGAAGTGCGGAAGGAGCTCATCAACCAGGTGATGACCCAGCTGGGGCAGCAGCTCGTGAACCAGCTCCTGCAGACGTGCTGCTTCTGCCTCCCGCCCTACACCCTGCCCGATGTCGCCGAGGTGCTCTGGGAGATCATGCAGATCGACCGCCCGGTGAGGGGAGGGACCCCCGGAGGGACAGGATGGAACCCCAGAGGGCGGGGTTGGACCCGTGGGACCCCAAAGCTCTGCCGAGGCAGGGCCAAGCTGGGCTCCACATTCCGAGTTCCTCCCTTTTCCTCGGCACAGACGTTCTGCCGCTGGCTGGAGAGCTCACTGAAGGGGTTGCCAAAGGAAACCACGGGCGGAGCCATCCAGGTGACACACAAACAGCTCACCGACTTCCACAAGCAGGTCACCAGGTGAGTGGCACCAGCATCTCCAGCTGGCACCAGCTCCCCCCTTCAGACTGGCCTCCAGCAGCCCCCAGCCCCAGCCCTGCACGTGCTGCTCATCCTGCTGGGATGGGCCATCTGCCTGCAAGGGCACATGGAGCCCTGGGAGCCACGCGGCACCTCTGCCGTCACCCAACGGGTTTTTCTGCCTGGCCCCATCCCTGCGGAGCCGCCAGCCCTTCCAGAGCCACCTCCTCATCCCCGTGAGTCACTGGCTCCAGCTGCCAGGCCCTGCCCGGGCCTGGCCCTTCCCAGGGGCACCGGCTGCTTTGGGAACATTGACTCCCTCTGCCTGGCTCCGTCTCGTCCTTGGACAAATCCCAGAGGCCGAGTGCCCGGGGGCAGCTGGTTCCTTCCACCCAGCCCCCACCATGGTGGCACACGGGTCTCCTCCAGGGACAGTCCTGGGGGCTGCTGACCTCATCCTGCCCTGGTGGTTGTCTCTTCATCTGTCCCCAAGCTGCCACGCTTCCACCTCCCACCTCTCGGCAGGACACCTTCCCTGGGTCCCAGCTGTCCCCTTGGGGCCACCCTCTGATGTCATCCCTTGTCTTGCAGTGCTGAGGAATGTAAACAAGTCTGCTGGGCTCTGAGGGACTTCACCCGCCTGTTCCGATAGCTCCGGCTCCACATGGCACCTGTCTCCCAGGTAAGGGCCTGGCTCTGGGGTCCCCCACCCCACAGGACAGCGGGGACAAAGGGCTGATGCTCCCTTCCTCCTCCCAGGAATGTCTTTAAGAAGACAGGAAACAGCAACCCAAGAATGTGTCCCACAATCAGCCGAGGGCTCTCGCCCGCTCCAGCGTGCCCCAGAGTCCGGAGCCGTGGGAGGACGGCTCGGGGATCCCGCCTGCCCGGTGGCCTCACGGCCCGGAGCTCGGCCACCGCCACGAGCAACAGCCCAACGGGAACACCCTCCAACCCAACTGCAACCCACCAGGCACCGGAGTCACACGGATCCACTCGGATTCGCCCGGCAGCAAAAGAAGTAGAAAAACTTTCTATGAAATGGAGACAAAAAAGAAGGAAAAGAAACAAACAAAAAACAAACAATAGAAATTGTTTAGGAAGATGGGGGGTCAGTCTGGGGGTCCTGGGGCGCTGCCCCCCTGAGCCCACCGTGGCCTGCCTGGTGCCGACTCCCAGAGACGACACAGGCGGGACGGACTCTGCAAATAGAGATTTATATTTTATTTTGTTCTGCTTTTTTAGTTTGTTTTCTTGTTTGGGTTGTTTTTCTTTTTTTTTTTCCCTTTTTTGGGGTTTTCTTTGGTTTGATTTTGGGGTAGGAGGCGGTGGCTCGAGTGCGGGCAGGGCGGGCGGGCGCATGCGGTTCCCTCCGGGGGTGTGTAGCCATCTCGAGAACAATAAAAAACAACAAAAAACTGAAAAAATAAATTCAAACCTCCCAAGGTCCTTCTGGTTCTTCTCTCAGGGCTGGGGCTGCTTTGTGCCCCGCCAGGGCCTGGGGTACCCCCCATCCCTGGGGGCTCCAGGTCCAAGGTGGCCCCAGCCCCTGTTTTCTTGCTCTTTCCCCCCAAAAGCCCAGGGGGATTATCCTTGGGGAATGCAGGGAGGGGATCCGGCTGCTCCGCTCCGCCCCGTAAAGCAGCCCCAGGGAGGGTGGTCACAGCCCCTTTCCCCTGCGCAGCACCCCTGGGTGCTGGTCACTGGCAGCTCTGGGGGGACGGGGCAGGGACAGGGACAAGGATGGTGCCACCATCAGCCGACATGGAGTGACTCACCCCGGCTGGCCGTGCCACGGATGTCCCCGCATCCCTGTCAGTGGGGCAGGGGGCCGGGTGGCAGCGCCCAGGGCCCCGCGGAGGGGCCGGGCGGGGGCTGCGCCGGCGGCAGCCGCTGGTGGCTCTGCCAGAGCTGGTGCAGCTCCTTGAACTGCTCCACCATCCTGTCCTTGAGGTCGGGATGCGAGATCTGCAGCGGGATGCTGTCGGCCGACCAGGACAGCTCCCCGGAGAACATCTCCAGCAGCAGCCGCGCCGCCACCGGCACCACCTGCAGGACCGCAGGCCGTCACGGCGGGCAGGGACACCCGCCCGAGCGCGCCGGACCCGCGGGCCCCGGCCCTCACCTGCACCGTGATCAGCTTCTTCTCCTTGGGCTTCTGGTCCGGCCACTCCTCGCCGAAGCAGAGGAAGATCTCAAAGGGGGGCGGGGTCGGGGTCTGCCCCTTCTGGAACTGGATGAGGCCTGCGGGGCCGACGCCGAGCTGAGGGACAGGACGGGGCCTCGCGCCCGCCTGGGCCGCCACCACCCCACCCACAGCGACTGAGGGCAACCCCGAGAGCCAGCTGGACCCCCATCCCAGCTCCATCCCCTGGTTCCACCAGGTTCCCGTGTGCCACCTGGTGTCTCCCCATCCTACCTGGCGTCCCCACCGTTCCAGCTGGGGTCCCCATTTACACATTTGTCCCCCTCATGCCACCAGGTGCCCGCCCAGCCCAGCTGACCTCTCCAGCCCAGTCCATTGCCCTCATGGGACACAGGGCCACCCTTGCTTCCCCTCTGACCGTTGAGGAAGCCCTCGAGGCTGAAGAGCTTGGTCCTCCTCTCCCTCTGGATGGGGTTGGGGCCGGGCCGGGGAGCGGCACAGGGCCCCGTCCAGAAGACCTTGCACTGGCAGAGCCGGAGGGCGAAGAGATCCTGGCCCTGGAGCTCCAGGATGAGCCCTCGGTCCAGCACGTCCAGCAGCTGGTGGGTGTAGAAGCGCTGCTTCTCGTTGGGAATGGCGTCGGGAGCAGGGAAGGGCACCTGCTCCAGCGTCAGGGGCCCGAAGAGCTCCTCCTGCTCCCGCGTGGGCTCCAGGCTGCTGTGGAACAGCCGGCAGCCGTGGGGGTTGCTGACGGTCAGGGCGCAGACCTGGCGGCCCCGGTACTGGAACTTCAGCTCCAGGTCAGTCACTGCTGGAGGGCCACGGGGTCAGCGGGGGCCGGGGAGCACCTGAGGGCTACTCCAGCTGGCCACCCACCCCCCGGCCACCCTCATCCAGCCCACTCTGAGCCCACGGTCACCCCAGTCCAGCCACCCCATGGCCATCCATGGCTGCCCCTGGCCACCTCTGTCCCACCACCCCATGGCCACCCCAATCCTTCCAGCCACCACATGGCCTCACCACACCCCTGACCGCCCCCCAGCGCCCCCATGCACCCCCAGCTCACGTGGCAGCATGTGGGGGCTGACGAGCAGGTCAGGGATCAGCTGCTCCGTCGGTGCCACCGGGCAGGTGGACGAGGGCCCCGGGGGCCCCATGGGGGGCCCCGTCTCAGCGAGGGGGAGCAGCTCAGGGGCCCCATGGGCGCTCCCTGCCTCCCCCTGGAGCAGTGCTGGGGGGGGAGGCCCAAAGGGTCCCCCCGGGGGGCAGCAGCTGGCAAAGGGGGGCGGCTCCTCCTTGGGCCAGGGGTATGGGGGCAGCAGGTCCCCCCCGTGCTGTGTGTCTGGAGCAGAGAGGGGGGTCAGAGGGTGCAGCCCACCCCCCGACACCCCGACCCACCCGACGCCCCCCACTCACCATGGATGCTCAGGGATGTCATCTTCTGCAGCTGCAGGGCAGAGTGGGCGTTACAGGGATCCCCCTGGCCCCCTGAGGTGTCCCCGGTTTGGGGATCCCCCCCAGATACCTGGCTGATGTCTTCCTCCCCACTGCAGCCATAGTCATCCTCGTCCCCCCCGTCTGCAAGGGAGAGAGGGGCCGGGAAATGCAGAGGGAACTGGGGGTGCTGGGGTGGATATTGAGAGGTGCTGGGGACTCTCGGGG
>WAAG01024150.1:50971-67830 GCA_013390105.1 Tichodroma muraria
GGATGTGAGAGCCCCGGGACACCAGAATAACGGGCTGTGAGACCCCCGGGATAACGGTCCGTGGGATCCCCGGGACACCGGGATAACGGGCTGTGGGACCCTCGGTGCTGCCCTGCACGGGGGCTCTGGGCTGAGGAGGTGGCACCCCAAGGGGGTGGCAAGAGGACACGTGCCACCCGTGTCCCTCTCCCGCAGCTATCAGTGACCCCAGTGGTGTGGGCAGCACCAGCCCCTTTCTGCCCCGGGATTGGTTCTGGCTCCCGGTGTCTCCCCCACATCAATCCATGTTTCTGAGGGACGGCATTCCCCGAACCCGCACCCCTCACCCTCGCTGTGCCCCTGGGGTGGGTGGCACCGTGGCGTCCCAGTTAATTGTTCCTTGGCTGCCCCAACGGGATCAGTCCCATAAAAAGCTGAAACAGAGCCTGATTCCCAAACCTGAACAAATTGTGTTTCCTGTGGGGGGGTTTATGGGATCCTGTTGGCCTCCCACATGGGAAATGTGTGTCCAGTGGGGCTTCTTCCCATCAGTTTCCTCTAAATGTCACCACAGTTCCAAGCCCGGTGCAGGATTCCGAGTTAGTCTGTCAATACCCTGGCAATCCCAATGGGAATTCTGGGTTTCTCCATCAGACCTCAGGCAAACCCACCTGGAATCCCGAGTTCCTCCATCAACAGCCCATCAAACCCATCTGAAATCCCCAGATTTTCCATCAGTATCCTTGGAATTTCAAGGTCCTCCATCCCACCTAGCCCTGCTGGAATCCTGTGTTCCTCCCCAGCTGAGGGTGTGGCCCCCCAATTCTGACCCCCACATCTTCCCACCACTGGGTCCTGTTCCCGACTTCCCTGCAGTTCCTCTCCAGACCCCTTTATTCGGGAGGAAAGGGATCTGCTGCTGCTGACCCTTGCTGGGAGGAGAGGGGCTCTGCTTTTCCCTCGGATTGGGATCTCCGCAGAAAATCCGTGGCCCCATCCTGCTGGTCCGCAGGAGCTGCTGGTGCTGCCGGTTTTTGATGGATAATTGTTTAAGGGGAGCGGGCGGTCTGTGGGGTTTGGTCTCTCTGGGCACCTTTCCTGCAGCGGGACCCAGCTGGAGGTTGGATTGTCCCTCTTTAAACACTGTCTGAGCGCCTGCCGCGCGCTCTGTGGACACTGGGAGATAAAATCGGGGTGTTTGACCCGTTCCAGGTCACCCTGTGCTCCAGGCTGGGCTGATCCTGGGATCGGCATGAGGCTGGGCAGGCCCTGGCCGCTGGGATGTGCCCAGAGGGAGCAGGAGTCAGCTCCTCAGGACAGGGATTTTCAGAGCTCCACTTACACCTGGAACTGGCTTTCCCTCCTGTAATGTTTTTCCTCCCCAGAAACACTAAAAAAGTAACTTTTACTCTTTGTAACACACAAATCTCCTCACCGTGCCCCCTTCTCCCCCACTTCTGAGGAATTGAAATCTGTGGATTTTCTGAATGGTCCGATAAATCCTCTTTCAAAAAAAAAAGGAAGGAAATAGCTTTTCCATGTCCTTTCCGTCGTGTCCTGCTACCACTGTCTTGGTTTGGCGTGGGACAAGTCCCAGGTCACTCCTGGTCATTCCTGGGTCACTCCCAGGGCAGAATTCCTTGGTGTGAGTTCAGGTTAAAGGGGAATACCTGGATTTTAAACCACAGATTTAAAGAGCTAAGGAATGGGAATACCTGGGTTTACATTTATGTTTAAGAGCTCTGGATGGGGAAGACTCGGATGTAAATTTAAGGGGGTAAGGATGGGGAATACCTTGGGTTTAAATTTAGATTAAATGGATGGGGAATATATTGAATTAAATTTGCATTGAAGAGCTCTGGATGGTGAATATCTGGATTAAATTTAGAGTGAAAGAGTTAAAAAACAAAAATATCTTGATTAAAATTTAAGGCTAAATACATCAGAATGGTGAATACCTGGACTGAAATGTAAGGAGATCAGGATGGGGAACACCTGGCACTATGGTGGGATCTAAGCTGGGATCTCAGTGACAGGCATGGGGAACACTTGAGTTTCTGTTGGGATTTAAAGGGATGAGCCTCTGGAATCCTTCCAGAGCCGCCATCGATCCCGGGTGCCTTTGGGTGGTTTGCTCTGGCGGGTCCCAGCGCGGGAGGGGAGGATTCCAGCGCAGCAGCTCTGGAGGCGTCGGGAAGAGCGCGGGGGCTTGGGGAGGGATGCTGGGAGGAGGGAGCGCAGAGGGGGCCTGTGCCACACCCTTCACGTTGCTCCCATCTGGATCCGCTTCCTTCCTTCCCACCAGGACCCCCTTCCCAGCCCAGCTGCTGCTCTGAGGAGCTCTGGGATGGGGTCAGGAGCAGCTCCGGGGGAAACGGGACATCGCCCATGTGTGCTGGGGGCTTGAAATTCCCTGTGTCCTGATAATCTGTGCTAATTAGTCACTGTGCCCTGATAATCCACACCTATTAATCCCTGTGCCTCAATAATCTGTTAGTCACTGTGCCTTGATAATCCACACCTATTAATCCCTGTGCCTCAATAATCTGTGTTAATTAGTCACTGTGCCCTGATAATCTGTTAATCAATCCCTGTGCTCTGATAATCCGTGTCAGTGGATCACTTTTGCCCAGATAACCCATATCAGTTCATTACAGTGCCCTCATAATTGGGATCAATTAATCAATTGAATCAATTAATTTGCTTTGTGAATATGCAGGAATTCATCATTTTCCCTCATAATTTGCATTTACTAGTCGTTTGTGCCCACGTAATCTGCACTAATTCTCCATTTTCCCAGATAATGTGCAGTAATTCCCCATTTTTCCCAGACAATCTGCATTAATTCATCGTCTTTGCCCAGACAATTGTATTTATAATTTTATCCAGATCATCTGGATTAATTAATCATTTTTGCTCCCATAATCTGTATTATTATTAATTTGTTTTTTCCCCAATAACGTGCCCCAATCCCCATTTTTCCCAGATAATTAGCCCTAATCCCCAGTTTTTCCTAGATAACTGGCCCTAAACCCCATTCTTACCAAACAATCTGCCCTAACCCCCATTTTTCCTTGACAGCACACCCTGGTCCTGTCCCTCCCCATTCTGGCCTTGGCACTGCCTGGTGCCTGTCGTGGTGTCCCTGTTCCTGTGGCAGTGTCCCTCTTCCCGTGGTGGTGTCCCTGTCGTGGTGTCCGTGTTGTGGTGTCCCAGTTCCCATGGTGGTGTCCCTGTTCCCGTGGTGCTGTCCCTGTTCCCGTGGCGGTGTCCCTATCCCGTCACCGTGTCCCTGTCCCGTCACCGTGTCCCTGTCCCCGTGGCGGTGTCCCTGTCCCGTCACTGTGTGCCTGTCGTGGGTTCCCTGTTCCCGTGGTGCTGTCCCTGTTCCCGTGGCGGTGTCCCTGTCCCGTCACCGTGTCCCTGTCGTGGGGTCCCTGTTCCCGTGGTGCTGTCCCTGTTCCCGTGGCGGTGTCCCTGTCCCGTCACCGTGTCCCTGTCCCCGCAGGCCCGGCACGATGCGGTTCCCGCGGCTCCTGCTGTGCCTGGGAGTGTGGGCGCTGTGCGGCTCTGCGAAGCCCACAGAGCGCAAGGAGCGGGTGCTGCGGGAGGCCCCGCTCAGCACCCGCGAGCACGACGACGCCCAGAGCTTCGACTACGACCACGACGCCTTCCTGGGGGCCGACGAGGCCAAGAGCTTCGACCAGCTCACACCGGAGGAGAGCAAGGAGCGCCTGGGGTAAGGACAGCGGCCCCGCCCTTCCCAGAGCGGGAATGCAGCGACCACCCCCAGTGGGGACCGCCCGCGGCATCTGCACCCTTCCCCCTGCGGGAGGCCCCGCTCCCAGCCCGGGAATTCACTGCCCAGCACCAGGCATTCCCCAAAAAGTCACCCGGAGCCATTTCCAGTGCCAGGCATTCCCCAAAACTCCAGAGCAGACCTCCAGGGTGGGGGTCTGCGCTGTGCCGTGCTCGCTCCGTGTTCTCTGGGTGTCACTGGAGCCCCTGGGATCACTGGTGTTTCTCAGTTGGAAGGAGTTGGTTGGGAGTTGGGAAAACAAGAGACTGTATGGAGATTCCCCCTCCAGCATCTCTGCTAGGACCCCAGGATGGCTGTGCCTCCCCTCAGATCCAGGATGGCTGTGCCTCCCTCAGGATGTGGCTGTGCCTCCCTCAGGATGTGGCTGTGCCTCCCCCTGGATCTGACTGTGCCTCCCGGGATCTGACTGTGCCTCCCCCTGGATCTGACTGTGCCTCCCGGGATCTGTCTGTGCCTCCCTGGATCCGGCTGTGCCTCCCCTGCGCCCCTGGCCTGGCGCAGGGATGTCCCTGCTGCAGCTGCTGCCACAGTTGTTCTGGGTCTTGAGTGGCTCAAACCTGGGAACTGCAGCCTCCAGCAGGGTGGGCCAGCGAACAGAGGCTCCCTGGGGAGCTCGGGACACTTCTCAGGATGCTGGGCTCCAGTCACCTTGGAACTGGGTGCCTTTGGCTGGGTTTTCATGGAATGGCTGGGTGGGAAGGGACCTCAGAGCCCCTGCAGTGCCACCCCTGCCATGGCAGGGACACCTCCCACTGTCCCAGGCTGCTCCCAGCCCCAGTGTCCAGCCTGGCCTGGGACACTGCCAGGGATCCAGGGGCAGCCACAGCTGCTCTGGCCACCCTGTGCCAGGGCCTGCCCACTCTCCCAGCCATGAATTCTTTCACAATATTCCACCTGGATCTCTCCTTTTTCAGTCAGACTTTATTTTTTCAGCCAAGCATCCCAACCTTGCTGCTGCTGGAGCAGCACCTACCACAGCCCATGATGAATTTTGGGCTGTTTTTTGGGAATGGTGCTCCCTGATGGGAAAGAAAAGCTCAACCACGTGTGGGTGGTAGGGAAACTTCCAGAGTGAGCCCATTCCCACAGGTACAGTGGGATGTACAGGGCAGGGGGTGCCAGGTTCCATCCATCCCTATGGATCGTCCAGGCCCCCAGTGGGAAGGAGGTGCTGGCCTCTCCCCCAGCACTTCATGGGCCGGAGGGAATTTCCTCCCTCCAGGGACAGTTTAAACTGGAAAACCCCGTGATCCCTTGGAGCCAGGCCCTAGTCTCTCCATAATAATAATAAATACAAATAAAATAAAGGATCCAGGAGGCTTTTTGCCTCCTGGCAAAATCAGAGGAACGCCTTGATGCCCCTGGAGCAGTGTCAGATTCCGAGGGAAGCTGGGCCCTGGCCTCTCTCCCGATCCCAGGGCTCCGATCCCAGCACTCGGTCACGGCTCAATCCCATTGTTCTGCCGAGCTGAGCTGCGGCCAGGGCGCCTTTCCATCGGGGATTTACCGCCCTCCGCACGCAGCAGCCTCGGCCTTGTCCGCCGGGCCCGGTTCCTGCCGTCCCGAGCTGCGATGGCTCCAAGAAGCTCCCGATCGCGGTGTGGCTCTATAAACTCTGCTCCAGCGCTGCAGGAAGGGCCTCTTTCCCTGCGGGAGCCGCTCCTCCGGCTCTCTGGGTGCCCTCCGTGTGGCTCTGCTCAGCTCCCTGCCTGAGGGCCGGGGGATTTGGGAACGCTGCGGGGATTTGGGCACGCTGCCCGGGCCGGCCCGTTGTGTCCCGGTGGCGGTGCCGTTCCCTGGCAGCGGCGCCGGGCACGCGGATCCCCTTGGAGCAGGGAGTGGAACAGCTGCCGGCCCTTCCCCAACATCTGCTGCCCTCCCTCTCGGGGGCAGAACAGGGGATTTGGGAAAATGTAAGGCTTTGGTGGCTTCTGCCCTGGGAAAGCAGCCGGGAGCAGCTGGTGCCGACCAGGGTGGGGAGGAGGTTTGGGAGCTTCCTGAGTGCCCGGCTCTGGGCTGGAGAGGGTTTGACTTCCCTGGGAAGCTGTTCCCTAATTAACCCCTTAGAAACTGCCCTGGAAAAACTGCCTTGGCCGTCAACCGCTGCCGGCTCTGGTCCTCCATTCCAAGGTTTTTCCCTAATGAATCCCTTTGCCAGTGGTGTACCTTCTTGGGAGAGGGAAGCGTGGAATTTTTTCCCATGAAATAGGAAGGATTTGACAGATTTATTTCTGGTTTATATATTTACATGGACGAATGTTTAGTATTCACGTGATACTTTACATAATTCTGTGCAGAATTTTATAATATTGATAGACTTGTTATATATGTATGTGGAAAATCCTGAATATTTATATGACATTTTTCATATTTCTGTGTTTGATCAGGAATATTGGAGGGGACACTTTGCACATTGATATATGAAATTCTGAAATATTTCTATAATATTTTACATATTTCTGCATAAATTTGGGCACTCTTGATGAGCTGATTTTTATATTTGCATATTTATTTTATGTATTTCTCTATAAAATCACTCAGGTCTCCAGGCCCTGCCCACTGCCCCCACTCTGGCACCTCACGGTCAGAACTAACTTCCACATTTTTCCCCTTTTTCTTCCAGTATCTCTCCAGCTTCTCGTTGCCAGGAACATCCTTTGTGCCAGAGAGGAATTCCTGATTTTCCTAACCAAGGCAATTCTGAAACACGGAAACCACCTGGGTGTGAGCACGAGTGGCTCTGGTGTCTGGGTGTCCCTTTGTGTCAATATTTTTGGAATTAATAGTCCTTCCTAGTGGTGATCTAAAATTTAAAAATTCCGTGTTTTCCACCCGTATTCTAAAATTCCTCAAATACCTGGGCTGGAGCTCAGGATTCCTGAACTGCGTTCCATTAAACCTTCACGTTAAAGGAAAAAAACAGGATCCTGCTTCACCAGATGAAGGATTTTGGGACCGTTACCCCTGATTTTCATCCCGGGAGCCCAAAACTTTCCCAGCACAGAGCGAGCGTGCGGATCACACAGCCCCCACCCCCGGGCTCCATCTGCCCCTGGATCCTGCATTCCTGCCGGCCTTTCCTACAGCTGCTGCTAAAAATAACGGAGGCACGCAGCCTCCACAGGGCTCGGCTCCGATTGCTGCCCCGGGCAGCGGGCGGGACCGGCCCTGCACGCACCGCTGCTCCGGGGCTGCTCCAGGGCTGCTCCCGGGCTGCTCCAGGACTGCTCTGCTCCTCCGGGTTTGGGCGGCTCCGATTCCTCCTGCAGAGCTGAACTTCCCGGGTTCAGCAGAAATGTGCGCCTGTGCTCCTCGCCCGGCGCCGCCGAGGCTGGAGGACACACAGGTGGGGCCTTCCTAAGGTTTAACAGGGAAGATTTTTCCCCTAAAATTCATAATTCCTGCAGCAACCAAAACCTGAGTGGTTCAAGAGTGGCCCCGCTGGTGATTTCCATGTCTGAGCCAGTGTTCTCTGCACTGAGACAGAGTTTTGGCAGCTGACCTTGCTCTTTGGCAGCTGACACTAATGTTGGCTTTAAGGATAAACTCTTGAAATGGTTGAATTTGCAAATTCCATAACCACCTCAACTTTCTCCTGGTATCACCCGGAGAGGCAGAACCGATATTCCCATTTTTAATATAAATATGGGTCCGTGCTCATCACCTGTTGCTGTCTTGGTCAAAGAACGTGTGGATGGGTCTTTCCCAGGGGCTTAAAAGGAAGTTTTTCCCCTAAAACTCATAATTTCTGAAGAAACCAAAACCTGAGTGGTCCAAAAGTTGCCGAGCCAGTGATTTCCTGTCTGAGCCGAAAGTTTTGGTAGCTGAACCATATGTTGGTTTTAAGGATAAACTCTCCAAATGGTTGAATTCCCCAATTCTGTAATGACCTCAGCTTGCCCCCTCTGCCCCTTCCCATTCTCTCCCTGCTAATCCCTCATTTTTTTTAATGTTTGCTGGATTTCTCTGCATTTCCCACAGGAAGATTGTAGGGAAAATAGATGAGGATGGCGACGGGTTCGTGACAGTGGAGGAGCTCAAGGCCTGGATCAAGTTTGCCCAGAAGCGCTGGATTTACGAGGATGTGGAGCGCCAGTGGAAGGGCCATGACCTCAATGAGGACGGGCTTGTTTCCTGGGAGGAGTATAAAAATGCCACCTATGGATATATCCTGGGTAGGTCCTGGCTCTTGGGATGAGCCTTTCCTGGAGCCAGCAGCTGAGGCGTCCTGCCCTGCTCTGGGTCACCGAGGGTGGAGGCGGATCAGGGTGGGCTCGTGGCACGACGGTCAGCGGCTGGTGGTGGACGGGGATGGGCTCATGGAGCGGTGGTCGCTGGGATGGGCGCGGATCTGGGTGGCAGAGAGGGAGTTTCGGGGCCTGGATTGAGGAGGCGCAGAGGAAGTCCACGGTTGAGAGCGTGGAGCGGTGCTGGGCTGGCATTTGGCTGACCCCAGATGGATTTGTCCCCTGGGATAAGCAAAGGAATATGATGTCGGGCATGGCCTTGGTATACGTGGGGCCAGCTGGAGCGGATGTCCCCAAGAGGTTGCACTTTAAAACCTCCAAACTCTCCACGTTGACCTCCTGGTGGTGTTAACAAAGAGAAATCCAAGGAAAAGAGCCCAAAATACATGCAGATCTCCCCAAGGGGATGCTTACACCCCCCCACACCCCTTTTCCCCTCTGCAGCCACACTTGGGCATTATTAATGTCCCTGGTGACAAATGCAGCTCTGGGCTGAATCCAGGTGATTTTGGGATTAATGGCATGCGAAAATGGGGGTTTCCAGCCCTTTGGAATTCCTGGCTTGTGGGGACCTGCATGTGGAACCCACTGATCTGTGGCTGTGGAACCACCTTGGTGTGTCCATCGCGTCCCTAAACCCACAAAAACCATTAGCAGAGATTTCAGTCGCTTTCCCTTGTCCTGGGAGCAGTGTTAAACCCCAGAACTTGGGGTTTTGGGACACATGCTGGGCCAGCAGTGTGGCACGGCTTCAGACATCCCTGGGAGTAAGGGAAGCAACAGCTCTTTTGGGGTTAAAACCTTAAACCCTCGAGCCCTGTGCCAGCTCTGGCCTCCAGCACTGTAGACTGGCCCGGGTGGAGGAGCTGCAGCTCTGGAGTGTCGAATCCGCTCTATTTTCCTAAATATTGCCAAAAATAGTCAAACTGCTCTGCAGGATGTGCAGAGGGGGAGCCACTGCACAGGAGGCTCATCCATCTCCCTTGGGATAGGGGAGGATCTGGATTTGCTGTGCTGGTGGCCGGGGCAGGCCCCGTGACACTCCCAGGCTGGGGCAGCACTTCCCAAACCTCCCTTTGCCATGGATTTCTGGGGTCTGGGCTAATCTGCCTGTGTAGATCCAGCCTGGAAGGGAGTAGAGAGGTCCTTGGAAGGATTTGAGCACTGTTTGAGGAGTCTGGGGCGGCATTTGGGACCTGCAGGTGTTGGATAGGGACACACGTGAACATTCATGAGGAAAAGCCTTAATGAGAAAACGCAGAATTAGTGGAACCCCCTTAATGAGCTCAAGGAGAAGTTCCTTCCCGCAGTCGGGGCAGCGCGTGGGGAGTGCCCAGCCCCCGGCACGGCCGATCCCAAAGCTGGCACGGCGCTGGAGGCCGAGGGCCCTTGGCAGGCCCCGATGCAGCCTCGACTCGTGCTGCTCCCACATACTTGTGTCCTTACGGAGTGCCGGGAGGATCCTGCCTCACGCTCTGGCTCCTCTAGGCAGGAATTACTTTTCCACAGCTCCTTGCTGCTGAAATGTTCCCCTGTCTTCCCCTCGCTCCCCTCCCTGGCCAGAGTGGGGCTGGAATGCCTCTGGAAGTGCCTCCTCAGTGCTGACCTGTGGCCAAGGGACGCATGGGGCCAGGCATCGCCCTCGGCTGCTCTGCAGGGTCCAGAATGTGGTGTCAGCAAAATGAGGTGCTGGGAGTGGTTTTATTAATTAATTAATTACACACCAGGATGAGTCACCGGGTGGCCCCCAGAAGTGTCACGGAGCAGTGTGGGGTTTTGCTGGGGGAAGTCCTGGGAAGCAGGGAATTTCAAGTGATAAATGTCCAAGAGCTTCATCTGAGACTGGAAATTCCTTTGAAACTTCCTTCAAAATCAGAATATTATCATCATCATCATCACTCCTGTTTCTGTTAATTCCTCAATCCTGTGGTGGTATCCAAAACCAGGAATGCTTGTCCCAGGAGACAAGATGTTGGGTTGAGTTTGTGGTTTTGCTGCCATGCTCTGAGCAATACCCCTCCTCTGCTCCCCCAAACCTCTCCCGGCCCAGGGTCCAAGACAGGAAGTGACTTCGGGGGCTTTGGGAGGGTTTAACCCTTTTTAACCCACCTACCCCCCCTCCCCCATCAAACCCATTAATTACCCCAACAGCAATTAAGGAATTGTCTGGTACTGGTGCTGGTCCTGAAGGTTTCCTTGTTTGGGGCTACGCTGTTCTCAAGGCAAAACCTTGGGAACAGAGTGGCGGGGTTCATTCTGCCCCACAGCTGCCTTAAAGTCAAAATCTTTGCATATTTAATGGGTGCTCCAGAGCTCCTTAATCCCAAGTCCCTTAATCCAGGGCTCCCCACTGCTTGCCTTTTGTCCCAGGTAGCAGAGCAGAGACACAGGGACTTTTGGACCCTCTTACTAGATCGGGCCTGGCTCTGGTTTATCTTAACCAGAGCATGGCAGTGTCCCCCAGGATCCACGTTTTCCATGGGCTGCTGGCCCCGTGTCCCGGAACTCCTCTGTGCCACGCCTGCCCCGCGGTCCCACCCGGCTGATGCCTCCCGGCCCTGCCACCGCCCCGGCAGCGAGTGAGATCCCCTTACACATTCCCCTCCCAAAATAGTTCAGGTTGAGCCTCTGGCCGTGCCGGCCAAACCCCCCGAGCCCTGTCTTACAGGGCCTCTCCCTGGGAATGTCATGATCCCAGGATTTCTGCTGCTCCTTCTCCTCCTGGGAGTGGGCACGGGGGAGAAGTGGTGGCTGCAGATGAGCTTTTGTTGGCAAAGCGTTGGGAGGTTGTGCTGAGAGGGAGGAAGTTGAGTTGGGGAGTTTGAGGTTAGGTGGAAGATGTTGAGGTTGCTTTGAGGAAGTTGAAGATGAGAAGGTTACGTTCAGGAGGTTGAGTGGAGGAAGTTGAGGTTGGGTTGGGGTGGAGGTGGAGGAGATTGAGGTTGTCTTGAGGCTGAAGTTGAGGAAGCTGAGGTTCAGTAGAGGAGGTTGAGTTTGAGTTGGGGTTGAATTGAGAGTGTTGAGTTGGGTTGAGGTTGTGCTAGTGGTTACCGTGGTCCTTGCCCTGCCCGAACTGACCCGGGTGCTCCCTGTGCTCCCTCCCAGACGATCCGGACCCCGACGATGGCTTCAACTACAAACAGATGATGGTGCGGGATGAGCGGCGCTTCAAGATGGCCGACAAGGATGGGGACCTGGCAGCCACCAAGGAGGAGTTCACGGCCTTCCTGCACCCCGAGGAGTACGACTACATGAAGGACATCGTTGTGCAGGTGGGGCCAGCACACAGGTGTTTTGGGAAGCTCTGGTGGCGGGTGGTCACTGGGGGGCAGGAATTGCTCTGGGCCCGGCTCACGCCGGTGTCTTCTTGCAGGAAACCATGGAGGACATTGACAAGAACGGTGATGGTTTCATTGACCTGGAGGAGTACATCGGTGAGACACTGCTGCTGCTGTCCCATGTCCTGTCCGTGTCCCCTCCCTGTCCCCGTCCACTGCCACCATGTCCTTCCCAGCCCTCCCCCTCACAGAATGTCCTCTCTCTCAACTTCACCTGCCCCCACGCCTCCATTGTGAGGATATTTGGGTAAAATCATGACCCAGATGGTGCTTTGGGATTTTGGGGATGGATTTAGGGAACTCAAGGCTTTGGGTCAATCCTTGGGATGGGGACGGGGCCGTGTGGCTGATCCTGGTCCTGCTGTCCCCCCAGGTGACATGTACAGCCAGGACGGTGACGCTGATGAGCCCGAGTGGGTGAAGACGGAGCGGGAACAGTTTGTGGAATTCCGGGACAAGAACCGGGATGGGAAGATGGACAAGGAGGAGACCAAGGATTGGATCCTGCCCTCAGACTACGACCATGCCGAGGCTGAGGCCCGGCACCTCGTCTATGAGTCCGACCAGGACAAGGTGGGCCAGCAGCTCCTGGGGGATTTCGGGAGCGGGATAGGGGGAGTGGGGAAAGAGTGGGATGGGGAAATAGCGGGATGTGGCATTCCCTGCAGGACGGGAAGCTGACGCGGGAGGAGATCGTGGACAAATCAGACCTGTTCGTGGGCAGCCAGGCCACGGACTTCGGGGAGGCGCTGGTGCGGCACGACGAGTTCTAGGCTCGACGCCCACACCTATTTATGGGCTCCGTCCCTCGCCGAGGCCGTTCCTGCCGCGGAGAATCCCCATCCCGGCTCCCGGGGATGGGGCTCGGGAAAGCCACACTCCCCCGGCACTTGGGGCTTGTCTCGTTGTGGGTTTTCCCCGGATTTTAATGACTTTTGGGTTATTTTTGTATGTTTTGGTTTTACCACGTGTGGAAACGGCTCCCCTGGCACGGGGGCAGCGGCGGGGCTGCCCGGGGCTGCGGGGCCCGGGGGCCTGGGGGGGAATGGGAAATTCACAGAGGGATTGGGATTGGAATTGCAGTTGGAATAAAAATTAGAATTGGAATTGGAATTAAAGTTGAAATTGAAATTAAAATTGGAATTGGAATTCAACATTGAAATCAAAACTGAAAATTGAAATAGAAATGGAATTGGAACCAAAGAAGTGAAATTGAATTAAATAGAAACATGGATGTGAAATTGGAATAAAAAGTGAACGTTGAAATGAAAATTCAAACCAAATAAAACCCCAAAAATACTGTCAGAGCAGCAGCAGGACCCAGGGGGTGACCCGGAGGTGACCCCAGGGAGGTTGGACACTCCGCCCATGTTGCTCCATGGGATCTGGGCAAGACCCTTCCCCCCAGCCCCGCTCCAAGTGCCTTGAACCCCCCAGACTTCCGGGGGAAGCCCTCATCCCACCCCGCTCTGGGACAATTCCCAAGGTTTTCTCTCTTCCGTGTTTGTCCCTCTGCAGCCACCACAGCTGTGTGGAATCGGGCCCGGCCATCTCCAAATTCCCAGGTTTTCCCCTTAAATCCTTTCCCAAAGGTTTCCAAGGGCTGACCGGATCCTCCCATCTCCTCCTCCTCTTCTTTCTACTCCACCTTTTCCTCCCCTCCTTAAATCCAGTGGTAAGTGGGTCAGGAACATGGCCCCATGCAGGGCTTGGGACTCTGGAAATGCTGGGGGTGATCTGGGAATGTCGGGGTTAGTTTGGGACACCGGGGTTATTTGGGACAGCGGAAGTGATTTTTGGAACCCTGGGAAAGCCTCTGGTTCAGCCACCCAGCCCCACAACAGCCCCTCTCCTAACATCCCCCCCTTCATCCATGAGAGTTTGGGGCCCTGTCACAACTCCGGACATGGATTTTTCGCCTCTTCCTGGTTTGTTCCTCGGTTTTCTCCTTGGGCTGATTGAAGGGATCCAGACTGGTTGGAACTCAATAAACCTGTTCACCCCCTGACGGGCTGAGGGGGACAGACCCCAATTCCGTGTTTCCCCCTAAACCGGGATGTGGGGGAGCGCCCTTGGACTGAGCCAGAAGGGTTCAGGCAGCAGGGGACCCTGAGGAGGGAGTGGGGGGGGCTGGGGGGGACGTGAGGCCTTTGGGAGTCCTGCTGCTGGGGCTTGGGGGGCTCAGCCCCATGGAGAGAATCCAGCCCTGTGGATGGGGGGGCTCAGTCCCACCCCCACCCCACAGATAGGGGGCCCAGCCCCCATCCCATGGACGGGGAGCACAGCCCCATGGATGGAGGGCCGTAGGCCCCACCCCAGCCCCACAGGTGGAGATGGGTAGCAGCATCCCACCTCCCTGCCCTCCCTGCGTGTGAGGGGGGCAAGGGAGCAGAGTCCCACCATGGCACCACGGTGGAGCACAGCCACTTCCGGGACCCCATTTCGCCCCACTGTGGGGTACAGTTTCCCCTGGGACCCCCATCCCACCCAACCATGGGGCACAGCCACCACCAGGACCTCCGTCCCATCCCACCATGCGGCACAGCCAGCCCCAGGCTCCCCCATTCCCACCCTACTGTGGGGCACAGCTGCCCCTAGCATGCCCACGCCGTGGGTCCCCTGTCCCATGGGTCGCAGGTGCTCAGCGGGTCCCCATTGCGCTCAGACTGCGGCCATGGTTTATTGTCCCACCCGCGCTACATCCTAGGCTGGCCAGGGCCCCCGCGCCCCCAGGGCGGTGCCGGCCCCACGCTCTGGGGCAGCCGGGGGTCCCGGGGGCTGGGGCGGTGCCAGAGCCCCTCAGCTGGGGCCGACCTGGCTGGAGGACACAGAGGAGACCTCGGTGCGCTGGGCCGAGCTGGACACCTCGGAGTCGTCTGACATGGGCCGCCCGCACACCGTCTCCATGATGCAGGCGCGGAACTGCAGGGACACAGACCGGTGACACGGGGTCACAGGAGAGGGGACAGCTCAGCCTGGGCATCCCACTGGACCTGTGTCCAGCCCTGGCACTGTCCTCACACCCTCAGATGCCACATTGGCCCCATCTCCTGTCCCTGGGGTCACGGTACCCTCAGCCGTGCAAGTGTCCCTGGACGCCCCTTACACCCCGCGTGCGCCATCCCCAGGTGTCCCCGGTCGCCTGATGTCCTTGGGCACCCCTTCACGTCCCTGTTGCCCCAATGTCCTGGGGTATCCCCATCTTTGTGTCGCCCTTGCCAATGTATTCTCCTCATCCGAGTGTCCTGAGGTGTTCCCTCACATGGGTATCCCTGGGTATTTCCCCTGCTTGAGTCTCCCTGAGTGTCCCTGGTCCTCAGATATCCTTGGGCACCCCTGAACGCCCCCATCACCAGGTGTCCCTGGGTGTCCCCTTGGCCCGTGTGCCCTGGGGGTCCCGCTCCCCTGTGTCTGGGCCGTCCCCCCGTTCCATGTCTCCGCGGACGTCTGGGTGTCGCTGGTGTCACCTGTTTGTTCATGAAGCAGTAGATGATGGGGTTGTAGACGCAGGAGCTCTTGGAGAAGAAGGCAGGGACGGTGACGAGGCGCAGGTCGATGCCGTGCTCGCGGTTGTTCACCATGTACATGGCCAGCGCCGCGTAGGGGACGTAGCACAGGCAGAAGGACCCAACCATGACCACGACCATGCGTGACACCTCCCGCTCTGCCTTCTGCGTCGTGGCCGACTCCTGCTGCTGCGCTGCCACCTGCGCCGGGGACAGGGGCACCTTGGGCCTGCCCGGGCTGCTGGCCCCTTGCCCCCCAACCCCCTGCCCGGGCCCCTGACCCCTGCCCAGGCCCCTGTGCAGCCCCCTGCCCCCCTGCCCAATCCCCTGCCCATAAGCCTGTCTGCCCCCCTGCCCATCCTCCTGCCTGTGCTCCTGCCCAACCTTCTGTCCAAGCNTGAGGGAGAGGGGCACGATGAAGCAGAAGACGAAGAGGAACCAGGTGTAGTACTCGCTCTTGTACTTGGTGCCCACCGTGTACCAGTCAGGGCCGCAGGAGCACTGCAGCCCCTCGGGGACGTACCTGCAGCACCTGCGCTCAGCCCCTGCTCTGCACCGTGTGGTACCCCTGGTGCCCCCACGGCACCCCAGGGCGCTTCTGGTGCCTCACGCACTCACCTGGCAGCCCCGTGGCACCCCAGTCACCCCCCACTCGCCACTCCCGGAGCTGTTCCACACCCTGCCCGCCCCCTGTTCCCCCCATGCCCGCCGTGACCCCACCTGCTCCAGCCGAAGAAGGGGGGGATGGCAACGCCGACGCCGATGATCCAGGTGGCTGCCACAACCAGCAGCGCATGGCGGGAGTTGAAGCGGAAGTTGCCGAAGGGTTTGCAGATGACGATGTAGCGCTCGAAGGCCAGGAAGGCCAAGGACCACCCTGTCACCAGCCCTGGGGCGACAAAGCCACTGGCCTCACGCAACCGCCCGTGGCCGCCACGGCCACCGGGGCTGCAGGTCACCCCAATTCCCATAGTCCCCCAGGCCACTGGGTCACCCCAAATCCTATGACCCCAGTAAAATGTAGTAATAACCCCTACCTTCAGGCCTCAGCGGCCGCCCCAGCTCCTCCAGCCACAACAGAGCACAGGGCTCAACCCTACCCATGGACCTTACCCGTTTTGCCACCTTCAGCCCCACCAGGCCCCAGCGGTCACCCCAATTCCTGTAGTCCCACCAGACTACAGTGGTCAACTCCTAAAGGTCCAGAAGGTCACCCCAATGCCTGCACCCCAGCAGCCCGTGGTGGTCACCCCAACTCCTAAAGCCTTAGCAGAATGTGGTGGTCAACAATGCCTTGAGCCCTACCAGACCGTGGCGGTCACCCCAGCTGCCACAGCCCCAGGAGATCGCTGTGGCCACCAGCAGCCCCCAGCGGTCGCTCCATTGCCTCTGGCCCCAGCAGCCCGAGTGCCCCCATGGTCCCATCGTACCTACGGTGGCCCCTGAAAAGCCCTCAAAGGCACACATGTGCTTCCCGAAGACGAAGTATCCCTGGGAACTGGAGACGAAGACGGTGAAGATGCAGAAGATGCAGCACATGAGGCCGCTAACGGAGATGTTCACCAGGATGTAGTTGAGCGGCTGCCGCAGCTTCTTGTACTTGATGGTGACAATGAGGACGATGGCGTTCAGGGGGGTGCCCGCCACGAACACCAAGCCCATGAAGATGGTCTGCAGGTAGAAGGCCCACATGGGCGCGATGTGGTACTGGGGCCCATCCCAGGGCCCCACCGACGACTGGTTCTTGAACAGGTAGAACTCTTCCTCGTCCATGGCGGCGGTGGCGGGGGGGGGCGCCTGCCCCCCTGATATACCCTGCGCCCCCAAAGCTGCTTAGGGGGGATCAGGGCTCAGCCCGGCCAAACTTGGGGATTAGAGTGGGCTAAACCGGGCTCAGCGCCTAATTGGGCCCCTGAGCCGGGTCGAGCCGATTGCCGGTGCTCTGGGGGATTTGGGGGGGGGGGGGGGG
>WAAG01024150.1:78891-96023 GCA_013390105.1 Tichodroma muraria
TCGTGGGAGGGCAAGGGGGTTTTACAGCCCCCCTCACCCCCGCCTGTCCCCCCCAGCCCGTTTGAGGTGCAGGTGTCCCCCCAGCCGGGGGCACAGAAGGTCCGGGCCTGGGGGCCGGGGCTCGAGGGCGGGGTCGTGGGGCGCCCTGCAGACTTCGTGGTTGAGGCTGTCGGCACTGAAGTGGGGACCCTTGGTGAGCCAGGGGGGTCATGGAGGTGGGGGGCACTCTGGTGGGGACCCTGGGTGAACCCTGAATGGGGGGACATGGGGACAGGGTCAGGGGCACTGTGGTGGGGATGTGGGCACCGGGTTGGGGGTCATGTGGTGGGAACAGGGTGGGGAGCTGTGTGGTGAGGACAAGGGCTTGAGTGGGTGACACCCTGTTGGGGACATGGAGATGGAATGGGGGCATCACGGGGCAACGTGGCACTGTGAGGGGTGTCAGTGTGGTGGGGACTAGGGCACGGAGCATGTGAAACCCCACTGGGGGCATGGGGACAGGCTGGAGGATGGGCACCATGGGGGGTGCAGTGTCACCCACTGCTGCGGTGACACAGGCGTGCAGAGGTGGGGACAATGGGGCAGGTTGGGGGTGGCCCCAGTGGGGTCCGGGCGATGTGGGTGGTGCCACCCTGGGGACACACAGAGAGAGGACAATGGTCTTGGGGTCCCCACTGGGGGACATAAAGACATGTTAGGTGTCACCCTGCTGGGGGCATGGGCACAGGGAGGACAAGGACGAGGTCTGAGGGTCCTGGCACGGGCACAGGGTAACGGTGCCTGCGGTGCCCCCAGGGTTCTCCATCGAGGGCCCATCCCAGGCGCGCATTGAATGTGACGACAAGGGCGATGGCTCATGCGATGTGCGGTACTGGCCCACGGAGCCAGGGCTCTACGCTGTGCACGTGGTCTGTGACGACGAGGACATCCGGGACAGCCCTTTCATGGCTGATATCCGCCCCGCTCCCCCTGACTCCTGGCCCGACAAGGTGCTGTGACCCACAGCAACCCACAGATCCTCTTGTGCCCTTGTGCTCCATAGTCCCCTGCTGTGCCCCATTACGCCTCACCTGGGGGTGCTGGGGGTGCCAGCGCCCCATTGTATCCTTCTAACCCCCCCTCTCCACAGGTGAAGGCCTTCGGGCCAGGGCTGGAGCCCACTGGCTGCATCGTGGATCGCCCGGCTGAGTTCACCATCGATGCCCGTGGTGCCGGCAAGGGGCCCCTCAAGCTCTATGCACAGGTGGGAGCCACAGGGGGCTCTTGGGTGGTGCTGCATGCTGGTGAGTGACATTGGGTGGTGTTGAGCAGCTTTGAGTACTGTCAAACACTGCTGCGTTCCATTTAGTGCCGTTGGGGGGCACTCTTGGGTGCCCTTGAGCACTATTGGGTGCTGTTGGGCACTGCTGAGCACCACTGGCCAACGCTGAGTGCCGTTGGGTTCCTTCACCTCCCCCCTGCTGCTCACAGGACGCCGAGGGCTTCCCCATTGACATCAAGGTGAAGGACAATGGTGATGGCACCTTCCACTGTGTCTACGTCCCCACAAAGGCCATGAAGCACACAGTCATCATCGCCTGGGGGGGTGTCAACACCTCCAACAGCCCCTTCCGCGTGGGTGTCATAGGGGCCCCTGGGGTGCTGGGGTGGCCATGGGGGTCCCAGGTGGTGTAGAGAGGATATGCTTGAAACGGAGGGTGTCAAGGTGTCAGATGTGAAGCATGGGAGTCCTGCGGGGCTGGGGTCCCATGATATGATGTGGATGGAGATGGGGGGTGCTGGATGTGGGGATGGAGGTCCCAGTCCTATAGGGTGCTGGGATAGAGTTGGGGGTCCCATGAAGTTCTGGGGATGGGAATCTGTGGAGTGGTTGGATGGAGGCAGGGTGCCAGTGGTCGGGTTGGAGGTCCCAGTCCCATGGGTTGCCAGGGAAGGAGGGGTCCGTGCCCCTGTCCCACGTGACACTGTGGGTCCACAGGTGAGCGTGGGTGAGGGCAGCCACCCCAGCAGGGTGAAGGTGCATGGGCCGGGTGTGGAGAAGACAGGTCTGAAGGCCAACGAGCCCACCTACTTCACCGTGGACTGCAGTGAGGCTGGACAGGGTTGGTGCTGTGGTGGGGAACACCCTGGGAACTCCTCTGTGGGCATGGCCCTGGGCCAGCACCCCTGGTCCTGCATCCCTGGTCCTGAACTGTTACCACCAGTCCTGCTCCATCATCCCTGGATCAAGAGTCCTTTATTCTGGGCCCATCAGTTCTGGTCCTGGTCCTGCATCCCTGGCCAATATCCCTGATCCTGCATCCCTGCTCCTGGTCCATTTTCCCTGATCCTGGTCCAGGATTCCTGGGCCCGCATCCCTGTTCCTGTACCTGCATCCCTGGTCCATTATCTCTGATCTGGTCCATCAATCCTGGTCCTGTCCATCCTCACCAGTCCTGATGCAGCCCCCTTCCCCATGTGCCCGGTTCCACTCCTCGGTGTACCCCTGGGGAGAGGGGCCACTGACCCGGCCACCCCCACAGGTGACGTCAGCATTGGCATCAAGTGCGCCCCAGGAGTGGTGGGGCCACTCGAGGCTGACATCGACTTTGACATCATCAAGAATGACAATGACACCTTCACGGTCAAGTACACAGCGCCGGGCGCAGGGCTCTACACCATCATGGTGCTCTTTGCCAACCAGGTCAGGGTTCTGGGGCTGCCCCACATCCCTGAGGGTCCATTCCCCACTCTGTGGGGTGCCCCCAGCCCCCAGGGGCCAGGTGGGACTGGGGCTTTGACCCCGTGGTGCCCCCGTGTCACTGTGCCCTGGTCTTGGTCCCCAGGAGATCCCCTCCAGCCCCTTCCGCATCAAGGTGGATCCATCCCACGACGCCACCAAAGTCAAAGCCGAGGGACCTGGGCTCAGCCGGACCGGTGAGGGGCCGGTGGGATGGGGATGTGGGACATGGGGTGGGGGTGACGGGTGCTCTGAGGCAGGTACTGAGTGCTGTGGGTGCCTCAGTGGCTGACACTGGGGGGTAGGGGGTGGAGGTGGGGACCCGCCCGCTTCTGGGTGCTGTGGGGCAGGGATTGTGGGTACCGTGAGTGCCATGGGTCCTGCAGTGACTTGATGATGTGGTGCAGGGGTGGAGGTGGGGACCCCCACCCACTTCCGCGTGCAGACACGGGGGGCAGGGAAGGCCCCCCTGGACGTGCGGTTCGTGGGGACGGGGCCTGGCCCAGCTGTTGCCGACTTCGAGGTCATCGACAATCACGACTATTCCTACACTGTCAAGTACACCCCGCTGCAGCAGGTGCGTGCTGGGGGCACCCTGACCTGGGAAGGGGCACCCTGACCCATGGGAACACCCCATGGAGGCACCTCAACCAGTCTGGGCACCCCAACCCACCGGGTCACCCCATGGTGGGATCCCAAGAGGGGCTCCCTCATTGGCACCCATTCCCTGGGCTCCCCCAAGGGCATCCACCATACAGCCTAGTGTATAGGGGCACCGCTGTGAGCATCCCCTCCCCACAGGCACCCTCAGCTCCTGGGCACCCCACCCCCGTGAACACCCCCCCATCGCCGTGGACACCCCACCTCTGTGGGCACCCCCTCGGGGCAGCTGCAGCCCCACATGTGTACCTGTTAACCCAGGGCACCCCCAGATCTAGGGTTTCCCCCCATCCCTGGGACTTTACCCTCCCCAGCAGCCATGGGTGACGCCCAGCCCCCCCCAGCCTTATGGCTGCGTGTCTCCTGGTACCCCCTTGGAATCCCCCAGCACCATCCCCTGGGTGACCTGACCCCCCTCTGCCCCCTGACTGGGTGCTGTGTGGGGGTCCCCTGGCAGCACCCTGAAGTGGAGTTGTTCCTGCAGGGCCCCCTGTCCGTGGTGGTCACCTATGGGGGGGACCCCATCCCCAAGAGCCCCTTCCCCGTCACTGTGGCCCCCCCCCTGCAGCTTGGCAAGGTCAAGGTGCAGGGGCTCAACAGCAGTGAGTGGCAGCACTGGGGGACTGGTGGGGGGACACTGAGGGAGGGGAGCACCCTGCATGTGGTGTGGAGCGGTGGGCGGGCCCTGGCGGGGACACTTGAGCATTGGGAGCACCCTTGGGGAAGGGACCTTGGAGGGGACACCTGGGTGAGGGGATCAGCCTGGGGGGACACTCTGTATGTGGGGGCACTCTGGGGGTCTGGGGGAGGGCTCTCTTCGGTGTGGGGTTCAGCATGGAGTAAGGGCATGAGGGCATGGACACTGCGTGTAGGGGTACCTAGGTGGGGGATACACACCCTGGTTATGGGGTGCAGCTTGGGGCCCAAGGGTGGGTTGGGGGGCACCCTAGTAGGAGAGGTTTGGGACCACCTGTGCGTGGGAACCAGGATATGGGGGACAGACATGGGTGGGGGCATGGGGGATCACACACCTTGTGGGGAAACAATACCCTGGATATAGGGGACACCCTTGGGTGGAGGTGACACACCTTGGGACAGACACACCACCCCACCCCCGGAACTGGGGGACACAGGCACATCTGGGTGTGGGGTTCTCCATCAGTCTGGGGGCACCCCAGGGTATGGGGTGCCCCTCTGACCCCCCACTCCCCTGCAGAGGCAGAGGTGGGGCAGGTGCAGGAGTTCCAGGTGGAGGCACAGGGTGCAGGAGGCCAGGGGCAACTGGAGGTGAAGGTGACGAGCCCCTCGCGGCGCCCCGTGCCCTGCACAGTGGGGCCTGCTCCCCCCGGGGGCCCCCACCCCGTCACCTTCACACCCCCCGAGGAGGGGCCCCACCGTGTCGAGGTCACCTACGATGGGCACCCGGTTCCAGGCAGCCCCTTCCCTGTGGAGGCTCTGCTGCCCCCTGACCCCTCCAAGGTGAGCGTGTGCAACGGGAACGTGTGTGTCCCAACCCCTGTATGTCCCTCTGCCCTCCTGACCCCACGTGCTGCTCACCAGCCCCACGTGTGCCTATGCCCCCATAACCCCTGCCCGTTCCCCCTGACCCCCACGTGTTCCTGTGCGAGCAGGTGGTGGCATCAGGGCTGGGGCTGCAGGGCAGTCACAGGGGGGTCTACTGACCCCCACCTGTCCCCGTGTCCCCCTTGCCCCCCACGTGTCCCTCTGTCCCCCTGACCCCTACCTGTCCCCGTGTCCCTCTTGACCTCCACCTGTCCCTGTGTTCCCCCTGACCCCCGTGTGTTGTCCCTGTGCCTGCAGGTGGTGGCCTCGGGGCCGGGGCTGAAGGGCGGCCGCGTTGGGGTCCCAGCACCCTTCTCCATTGCCACGCAGGGCGCAGGCAGTGGGGGGCTGGGGCTGACAGTGGAGGGGCCCTGCGAGGCCAAGATTGAGTGCCAGGACAACGGGGATGGCTCCTGCGCTGTGTCCTACCTGCCCACGGCGCCCGGAGAGTACCACATCAACATCCTCTTTGCCGGGCGCCACATCCCGGGCAGCCCCTTCACGGCTGCGGTCACGGCGCCCTTCGACCCGGCCAAAGTGACGGCCTCGGGGCCGGGGCTGGAGCGCGGCCGCGCAGGTGAGGCCGCGGCCTTCTCCGTGGACTGCTCGCAGGCTGGCGAGGCCGAGCTCACCATCGAGATCCGCTCCGAGGCCGGCGTCAAGGCCGAGGTGCTGGTGCAGAACAACCGTGACGGCACCTACGCCATCACCTACACTCCGGCCTGTGCCGGCGCCTACACCATCACCATCAACTATGGCGGCCTCCCGGTCCCCAACTGCCCTGTGCGCGTCACTGTTGACCCAGCCGTCGACACCAGCAGCGTCAAGGTCTACGGCAAAGGCGTGGAGCCGCGAGGTGAGGGAGCGGCCACGCAGGGGCGGCTCACCGTGGCACCTCCTTCCCTCGGGTGGGGATTCCCTTGGCATCCCACCCCTGTGGGCATCTCTTCCTCCTGGGTACCCCTGTGGACACCAGCACAGGCCTCTCCCCTCTGTGAGCATCCCCATGGGCACCCCATCCCTGTGGGTACCTCCTCTCTGTGGACACCCCCGCTCACTGGCATTCCAACCCCATGGGCATCCTTTCCCCATAGGCGTCCCATGGACAGCCCTTCTCATGTGGGGGGTCTTTGGGCACCCTATGGACTTCCCTTCATGGGCACCTCCCCCTTGCATGGACAACCCCATGGCCACAGACACTCCCATGGGTCACTGACATCTCCTCCCCAGGGGCATCCCCTCTAATGGGGGCTCTCCTGGGCACCCCACAGGCATCTCTCCTCCCCCCGTCCCCCTTGTCCCCTACTGCTATCCAGGGATCCCTGTGGTTTTCCTCCCATTCCTGGGGAGAAGTTCTGGGGGTGAAGGGGGTGTGGGGTGGGACCCCAAGGGTGTGCCAGCTCTCCTTGGAAGCCCCTGTGTGTGCCAAGGGGGCCATGGGCTCTCAGAGGGTGCTCTAAGGGAGCCCCAGGTGAGCTCTGGGCCCCCTTGCCCCCCCCTGTACCCCTCAGGAGTGCTGCGGGAGGTGGGCACTGAGTTCACGGTGGACGCGCGGGCACTGGCCCCCACCGGGGGACCACATGTCCGGGCACGGGTGCTGAACCCCTCGGGGACCCCCATCGACACCTTTGTCACTGACCTTGGCGATGGCACCTACCGCGTGGAGTACACACCCTTCGAGGAGGGTGAGGGACCCCCACAACCCCCCTGGGAAGCCCAACAGCCCCGGGGACCCCCAGGCCCTCTTGGGGAACACAGACATCCCCAGGGGACTCCCAAACCCCTAGGGACCCCCAATCCCCGGGGAACACCAACACAGGGACAGACCGGGAGCTCCCTCAGGGACTCTGCTCCCACATCAGACTCCCAACACCCCCAGGACCCCAAGTCCTGGACAGGCATCCTCCATTCCTCATGAGGGACCCTCAGAGAGGGACTTTCCCATACCACATCTGAGTGAGGACCCCCTTCAGTTCCCCCTGGATCTCCAGAACCAGGAACCCCCAAGCCTCCATAGACACCCTGAAATCCCAACCAGGGACTCACAGCCTCCCCCCTAAACTTCATCTGAGGATCCCCACCCCAGAGACCCTTTGTGCCCCTCCATGGGCAGTGTGTGATGATGTCCCTGTTGCAGGGCTGCACCTGGTGGAGGTGACATATGATGATGTGGTGGTCCCCAAGAGCCCGTTCCGTGTGGGGGTGGCCGAGGGCTGTGACCCCACACGTGTTCGGGCACACGGCCCCGGCCTGGAGGGCGGCCTGGTGGGCATGGCCAACCACTTCACTGTGGAGACCAGGTGGGCACTGACCCCTAACCCCAATCCAGCCCTGCTCCCCAAAGCCCCCCAATCCCAGCCTTCCAAGTCCCCTTCCCAGCCCTACTCCACACCGACCAACCCCTTCATGCTGTCCATGTTGGGGGGTTTGGGGTGGGCATTGCCCCCTGCTTCAGTGTGGAGCCCAGGTGGGCATCAGCCTGGAGTCCCTCCATTCCCACACCCATGAATTCCCTCCCCCAGAGATGTCACCTCCATCCCAAGCCACCAACCCACCATCCCCTGTCGGGGAAGTGCCACCAATATCCGCTTGCAGCTGCACCCTTCCTGTGCTTGTTCCACCTCTATCCCATGTCACCAGCCTACCACCTCCATCCTGTCCCACCACTCTGGCATCTCCACATTCTGCTACGGAGGATTCCCACATCCTCTGACCCCACCTCAAGAGGATCTTGCATCCTCTACCACCTGTGTCCTTTCCCATGGAAGCACCACCTCCATCCCACGCCAGCAAAGAGTCATCCCCCTCCCTGCCATGAAAGTGCCATCTCCATCCCATGTCACCAGGATGGCATCCCTGTCCCCCTGCCATGGAGGTGGCATCTCCATCTTTCCACCATGGCTGTTACTCCCCCTGGTCCCACCATGCCTGTTTCACATCTCTGAGTGGTGGCATGTCCCCAGGGGTGCGGGCACCGGGGGGCTGGGCCTGGCCATCGAGGGTCCCTCGGAGGCGAAGATGTCCTGCAAGGACAACAAGGACGGGAGCTGCGCCGTGGAGTATGTCCCCTTCACGCCTGGTGACTACGACGTCAACATCACCTTCGGCGGCCACCCCATCCCCGGTGCGGGGGGACACAGGGACAGGGGGTGCGGGGAGGTGTCTTCACTGTCATCTGTTGGTCTTGAGGCTTCACTGTGGTGATGCTACCCATGGTGGCCCCACAGTCGAGCTGTCCCCTGCATGTGCTGTCCCCATGGCCATGGCTTTGGTGCCCCCGTGGCCACACTGACCCATGGCCACGTTGACCCCGTGTGGAGCCTTTGCCCAAACTATTTCCAGGCCCATGCTGTCCCTGTTCCCGTGCTGACTGTAAGGACATGTCGGCCCCATGACAATGGTGACTCCACACTGTGCTCATGCCCATATTGAGCCCTTCCCCACACTGACCCCTTGG
This sequence comes from Tichodroma muraria, assembly GCA_013390105.1. Lineage (NCBI taxonomy): Eukaryota > Metazoa > Chordata > Aves > Passeriformes > Sittidae > Tichodroma > Tichodroma muraria. The sequence goes on from WAAG01024150.1 coordinate 87,291, forward strand.
CCATGCAGTCACTGGGCCCACACTGACCGACGGTCATGTTGTCCTCATGGCTCACATTGACCCCATCGCCATATCGACCTTATGAGCACACTGGCCCCACAAGCTGCCCATGCACTTGATGGACACTCCAACTCTACGGCCATGCTGTCCCTGTGCCTCTGTTGACCTCATGGCCATGCTGACCTTGTCCTCATGCTGACCCCATCCCCACACTGACCCCATTCTCACCCTACCCTGCCCCATGCTTCCTCCCTTGTGCACTGATCCCCTTGTCCACACAGGGAGCCCATTCCGGGTGCGAGTGCGGGATGCTGTGGATGCCTCAAAGGTGACGTGCTCGGGGCCAGGGCTGGGCCCCAGTGTCCGTGCACGGCTGCCCCAGAGCTTCACCGTGGACGTCAGTGCCGCGGGACGTGCAGCCCTTGAGGTGACGCTGCTGGGGCCCACTGGTACGTGGGGACATGGGGGGCAGGGGGGGCCTGTGTCCTGTGGGGTGTCCTGCCTCATAAATGTCCTACTCCATAGGATGTCCTGCCCCTTGGATCCCATGTCTATAGAGAGTCCTGCCCCCTGGGATGTCCTGTCTCGTGGGTTGTCCAGCACCATGGATGCCCTGTTCCATAGGGTGTCCTGCCTCATGGTGTCCCCTCTTATATAGGGTGTCCTACCTATGGACGTCCTGTTCCATAGGTTGTCCTACCCCATAGGACCTCCAGCCCCATGGTTGCCCTTCTTCATAGGGTGTCCAACTCCGTGGGGTGCCCTCCCCATGGACACTCAGATCCACAGGGTGTCCTGTTCCATGGAGTTCCCTGCCCAGGGAGGTTCTGCCATACATGCTGCTCTATATCCCCCACATCCTCCTGTCCCACATGTTCCCCTGCGTCACATGTCCCCACCCTACATGTCCCACCTCCCCACAGGGCTGCAGGAGCCAGTGGAGATCCGAGACAATGGTGATGGCACCCACAAGGTCACCTACACCCCAGCCAGTGACGGGCCCTACATTGTGTCTGTCAAGTACGGGGGGCAGGAGGTGCCGCGCAGGTGAGACCCCACCTCGGGTGGGCAGAGGGGGGACACAGGATCCCCACACAACCTGGAGATCCTGGCACCCTCCTGACTCCCTGCTTCCCCCAGCCCCTTCAAGGTGACGGCGCTGCCCACTCATGATGCCAGCAAGGTGCGGGCAAGTGGCCCCGGGCTGAGTGCGGGAGGGATCCCTGCCAGCCTCCCCGTCGAATTCACCATTGACGCCCGCGACGCTGGCGAGGGACTGCTCACGGTGCAGATCCTGGTCAGTGTGTGAGGGGGAAGCATGGGGGAATGTGAGGGTTGTGGGGGGTCACACTGAGGATGGGCGAACGGCTGCTCACAGTCCAGACCCTGGTCAGTGCAGGGGGGAGTCATGGGGTGCTGAGCCCCACATGGTGCCCTTTCCCCCACATCCCGGGGTGCTGAGCCCCACAGGGTGCCCGCAGCACAGGGCACTGATGGGGGTTGCCTGCAGGACCCCGAGGGGCAGCCCAAGAAAGCATCAATCCGGGACAACGGGGATGGCACCTACACAGTGTCCTACGTGCCCGATGTGCCGGGGCGCTACACCAGCACTGTCAAGTACGGGGGCGATGAGATCCCTGCATCACCCTTCCGTGTCCTCGCCGTGCCTTCTGGCGATGCCAGCAAGTGCCTCGTCACAGGTGGGCTGCCCCCCCGTGTCCTTATGCTGACCTGTATCATCCCCTTGCTGGCCCATGGCATCCCCTTACTGACCCACAGCATCCCCTCACTGCCCCACGATGTCCCCTCGCTGCCCCACCGCACCCCTCCCTGCCCCACGGCGTCCCTCCTGCCCCATGGCATNGGCCCCCCCACCAGCCCCCCAACCCCTTCTCACCGCTCTCCCTGGTCTTTCTTGCAGTATCCATTGGGGGCCATGGACTGGGTAAGTGGTGCCAGGGGGGCAGTTGGGGGGCTGGGAGGAGGCAGTTGGGGGATAGGTTTGGAGTCCCCCCATGGCTCTGACCCCACCCTCTCCCGCAGGTGCCTGCCTGGGCCCCACGATCCAGATTGGGGAGGAGACGGTGATCACGGTGGATGCAAAGGCAGCGGGACAGGGCAAGGTCACCTGCAAGGTGTCAACGCCTGATGGTGCTGAGCTGGACGTGGACGTGGTGGAAAACCACGACGGCACTTTTGACATCTTCTACACCGCACCTGAGCCCGGCAAATACGTCATCACCATCCGCTTTGGCGGGGAGCACGTCCCTAACAGCCCCTTCCATGTCATGGTGGGTGGGGCACTGGGGGGGCACTGTGAGTCTGGGGGGGTTGTGATGAGCCCCATGGGCCACACTTTGGGAGACCATGGTGTGGGCAGCATGGAACTGGGAGACCGTGATGGGTGCTGTGGGGCAGAGAGGTGGGGCCGTGGGGTTGGTGGATCCAAGAGGCAAAGAGTCAAAGGCACAGTGGACACCATGGGACAGATTTTGAACATCAGGGTGACACCATGGAGTGGAGAAACCATGGTGGGTTGGAACATCATGGTAGGCACCAACAAACAGAGAACTGGGGCCATGGTGGACACCAAGGGACAGAGTTTAGTCAGTCAGCATGGAGTTGCAAGAGCGCGATGGGCACTGCAGGGTTGGTTGATCATGATGGGAGCTGTGGAACTGGGAGACCATGGTGGGGCAGTGTTGGGACGGTGGTGGCCATCGTGGAGCTGAGAGAGCTGGGGGACCATGATGGGCACCATGGGGCCAGGGTCGTGGTGTTGGGGTTGGGATCATGGTGGACACCATGGGATTTGGAGGTCACGAGGATCATCACTGGTCTGGGAGCTCACTATGGGGGTTCTCATATCCCCTCTATGGTCACCCTGGGGCTGGGAGCCGACCACAATTCTCACCCTCCCTCTCTGCCCCACGATCAGGCCACGGAGGAGCCGCCAGCCACCACCGAAAACCTTCGGCCCTTTAACCTCGTCATCCCCTTCACGGTGCAGAAGGGTGAGATCACAGGTACAGCGCAGGGTTGTGGGGACAGGGGCCACCCCTCCGGGCACGAGCCCCCCTCTTGGTACCTCCACTGACAAAATACCCCCAGGTGAGGTGAGGATGCCCTCGGGGAAGACAGCGCGGCCCAACATCACTGACAACAAGGACGGGACAGTGACAGTGCACTATGCCCCCTCTGAGAAGGGGCTGCACGAGATGGACATCCGCTATGATGGCAACCACATCCCTGGTGAGCCACTGAGGGGCACTGGGGGGGCACTGGGGGGCACAGTGAGGTGGCTGAGGAAGGTTGATACAACTATGCCCAGGTTGGACTCCTGGGGGTCAGACACACACCATGGTGTGGAACGTCCCTGTGGAGCGTCTATGTGGGGTCAATGGTTGGTCACCCTCGGGTTGGGGTGTCCCCATGGGTCTCTGACCATTGTCCCTTGTGTCCCCAGGGAGTCCCCTCCAGTTCTATGTGGATGCCATCAACCCACGCCATGTCAGTGCCTATGGACCTGGGCTGAGCCATGGGATGGTCAACAAGCCATGCACATTCACCATTGTCACCAAGGATGCTGGTGAGGGTAAGTGATGTCCAAGGGGGGCTGGGAGGTCATGGGGACCCCCCCAGTGCCATCAGGAGGGGCTGGAGACCCCTGGTGCCTCCTGACACCCCTTGTCTGGTGCCTTCTGTCAACCCCTGTGCTTCCAGGTGGGCTATCGCTAGCGGTCGAAGGTCCCTCCAAGGCGGAGATCACCTGCCAGGACAACAAGGACGGGACGTGCACCGTGTCCTACCTGCCCACAGCCCCTGGTGACTACAGCATCATTGTGCGCTTCGATGACAAACACATCCCGGGCAGCCCCTTCACTGCCAAGATCACCGGTGAGACACACTGGAGGCACAGTGGGGTCTGCGGGAGTTCTGGGGGTTCTTGGGGCTTCCACATGGCCCTGAGGCTGTGGTCACTGCGAGGCTGGTGACTGTGTATGTATGTTGTATGACCATAGGTGCACCTGTGGGTCATGGAGACCATGGCATGATCATGGGGACACCTGTGGGGTAATAGGCACACTTGCCCCATGGCCATTGAGACAGATGTGGTGTCTCTTGTCCATCCCTGGCCACCAGGATTCCCCTTCCGACGGCCTTGGGGACACCTTGGAGACCCCAACCCTTTGCCGTAGGGATGTCATGATCTTTGAGGATCCCATCACAGGGCCATGTAGACCTTGTGGGGACTCTATCCATGGCCTTGAGGACGTTATTCACACACCTTTGGGTGACCCCTGATTCTGGGGACCCTTTCCATATGTCCATTGGGACCTTGTGGGGCTTTGGGAATATCATTCCATCACCATTGGGATCCTATCCCTCTTGTCGTCCACCTTGGGTTGATGTCCCTGCTGATGGCATCTCTGCAGGGGATGACTCCATGCGCACGTCCCAGCTCAATGTGGGCACCTCAACTGATGTGTCCCTGAAGATCGCAGAGACAGACCTGAGCTTGTTGGCAGCTACCATCCGCGCACCCTCGGGCAACGAGGAGCCGTGCCTGCTCAAGCGGCTGCCCAACCGCCACATCGGTGTGCAGGGACACGGGGACACAATGGGGACACAGGGACATGCAGATGTGGGCACAGGAGAATTGGCACATGGGCACACAAGAGGGGAATGCGGGACCTGAGGACTTGTTGGCACAGGGAACAGTGGGGCTATGGGGTCACAGGGATGGGTGGCCTTGTGGCACTGGGTCAGCAGATGGTGGCCATGGTCAGAATGGTGACCAGGGCTCATGGAGGGGGCCAGGGGCTGGTGGTGGCTAGGGGATGGGGATGGTACGTGGGTGGTGACCAAGTCTGGTGGTGGTGTGTGACTGCTGTGTCCTCCCCAGGCATCTCATTCACACCCAAGGAGGTGGGCGAGCACGTGGTGAGTGTGCGGAAGAGTGGGCAGCACGTCACCAACAGCCCCTTCAAGATCCTGGTGGGACAGTCAGAGATTGGTGATGCCGGCCGTGTCAAGGTGTGGGGACAGGGGCTTCTGGAGGGCCACACCTTTGAGGTGGCCGAGTTCATCGTGGACACACGCAGCGCTGGTGAGGGGATGGCCATGGGGGAGGTGGTAGCTATGACTAAGGGCAGGATGGGGTGATGGCCATGGCCATGTGTTGGTTGTGGCCACCCAAGGATGAGGTGATAGCCATGGTTATTACTGTGGTGTACTATGGCCACATGTGATGGTGGCCAAGGCTGTATGTGGCCAGGAGGGGATGGTGGCGATGGTTATGGCCAAGGCAGGATGGTCCCTGTGGCTGGGGTGGGATGGTGTCTGTGGTGGTGGTGTGGCCATAGCCAGGATGATTTGAAGACCACGGCCATGTTACAGCTGCGGCCAGCACAGAATGAGGTGGTGGCTATGATGTGACCTTCTTGTGAATGGGACGGTGACCATGGTGGTGGTATGGCCAATGCCCAGGTAAAAGGTGGCTAAGGCCATGCTATGGCTGTGTCCAGCACAGGATGGGGTGGTGGCCACGATTATGAGCATGGTATGACCGTGGCCAGGATAGAGTGGTGGCCATGCCCATGGTGCAGGCAGGAGGGTGATGCTGCAGTGACCATGGTGACCATGGCCATAGCCAGGATGGGGGTGTTGACTGGGGTTGGGAGGTGACCATGGACAGTTTAGGCTTGTGGCCTTGGTGTGACCATGACCAGGACAGGGACAGCCTCCATGGGACACCTCTGATCGTGTCCCCATGGCCACCCAGGTTATGGCGGGCTGGGCCTGTCCATTGAGGGCCCCAGCAAGGTGGACATTAACTGTGAGGACATGGAGGATGGCACCTGCAAAGTCACCTACTGCCCCACTGAGCCCGGCAACTACATCATCAACATCAAGTTTGCTGACAAACATGTTCCAGGTGGGGCTGGGGGAAACATGGAGGGACAGAGGGTTGTGGTGGGGAGGTGTGCTAGGCCCCCCAGGAGGTGACAGGTCCCTGAGGTAACTGTCTCCCACAGGGAGCCCCTTCACAGTGAAGGTGACGGGTGAGGGGCGGATGAAGGAGAGCATCACGCGCCGGCGGCAGGCGCCCTCCATCGCCACTGTTGGCAGCACCTGTGACCTCAACCTTAAGATCCCAGGTAGGGTTGGCCTTCCTCCTCCTTCTCCTCCTCTTTTCCTCCTCTTCCTTTTCCTTCTCTTTGCCTCCAGCTTTCATCCTCCATCATCATCCACTTCATCCTTCTCTCCTCCTCCTCTTCATTCTCCTCTTCTTCCCTGTTCTCCATCCTAATCCTCTTCCTCCTGCTCTGTGGGCCATGGGGACGGAGATGCATCTCAGCCACTCCAGCTCTGATTTCTCCTTCCTTCTTCTTTCTCTCTCCTCTGTGCGTCTGTGTCCATGTCTGTGTCCCTCTGTGTGTCTGTGCCCGTGTCCATGCGTCTCTCTGTGCATGCCACCACCCACTGATACCTCCATGTCTGTCTGTCTGTCCATTCACACGACTTTCCATGTGTCCATCTCTGGCTTCATCCACCCTTGGCTCCATCCATGCCTGCAACCATCCCTACATCCATCCCTGTGTCTCCCCCCTCCATGTACCATCCTCTGCTTCCAACTCTGGGACCACCCATGTCTCCACCCATCACGATTCCATCATCCCTGTGTCCATCCTTGTCTCCATCACTTCATGTCTCCACCCATCCATGTCTCCTCCCACCACACATCTATTCCTGTGTCCATTCACCCCCATGTCTATCCATATCCTCCTGTGTCCCCATCGCCCCTCTGTGCACCCTTCCGTTCCCCCACCTGTGCCCACATCTTGTTGTCCCCACGTGTTCCCGTGTGTCCACACTGTCCCTCTGTGTCCCTGTGGGGTGTTCCCCAGGGAACTGGTTCCAGATGGTGTCGGCGCAGGAGCGGCTGACGCGCACGTTCACGCGCAGCAGCCACACGTACACGCGCACGGAGCGCACTGAGATCAGCAAGACGCGCGGCGGCGAGACCACGCGCGAGGTGCACGTGGAGGAATCGACCCGCGTGGGCGGCGCCTTCCCCCGGGCCCCCCCGGAGCCCTTCGGCGCCTTCGGGGCCTTCGGGACCCGCGAGGGTGTTGGCGCCTTCGCAGCCCCTGCGCGCGCACACGAGGGTGCGTCCTGCGCCAGGGGCTGTGCATGGGGGCATGCATGGGGGTGTGCAGCAAGGTGGGATTGCACAAGAACTGGGCGTGCATGAGGGGCAAGCGTGCCCCAGGGCTGGGTGTGCAGGGCACCGTGCTTGCACGAGGGCCAGGGGAGCGTGAGGGGAGCGTGAGTGCAGGGAAGTGTGTTTGCACAAGGACACGCGGGAGCACCAGTGTGTGTTTGCGCAGAGCTGCGCTTGCGCAAGGGCTGGGTGTACACGAGGCCTGGGGGTGCGTGGGCAGGGCACCATGCTGGCACGAGGGCCGTGCGTGCAGGGAGGTGGGCTTGCGTGAGAGATGAGCACACTTGCCTCGGGAGTGCCCTTGGGCAGGGCTGTGTGTGCTCACGCAAGGGGGACCCACCTGCTTGTGCCCAGGACACACCTGGGACAGACTCCCTGGCACACATGTGGGGGCTCCTGTGCCGATGGTGGGATGCGTGCCCTTCACACGGGGATGTGTGCGGAGGTGGGGGGCAACGCCGGCTCTTTGCACGAGCAGGTGCACACCTGCCTACGGGGTGCGTGTGCTCAGCCCAGAGGGCAGTGGGTGCCCTCAGCATGAGCGTGCAGTCCCACAAGGGTGTGTGCACGCGTGTGTGTGAATGTGTGCGTGTGCATGCTGGCAAGTGCACGTGTCTTGTGCATGAGGGGCATGCTCGCGAGGTGGGCGCACCCAGCGGGGTGCAGTGGGCTCTTCTGGGTGTTGGGACGTCAGGGCACACTGGCGGCAGGTGGTGAGATGACAGTGACAAGGGTGCCCTGGTGGTGGGGTAGCAGGGTGCTAGTGCGCCAGGGAGCCCTTGGGACCATGGTGAGAAGGTGGCTGGGCAGTGGGGTGCCCCAGTGCCCTGGTATCAGAGTGACAGGGTGCTGGGGTGACAGGATGACACAGTGCCCTGGTGACAGGATGCAGGGGTACTGTGGTGCCAGGGTGATGGCTTGATGGGATGACAGGGTGCCAGGGTGACAGGATGACAGGGTGCCCCAGTGGCAGGTGCTGGCATGCCATAGTGACATGGTGACAAGGAAATGGGGTGCAGAGGGGCCGGGGTGCAGCGGTACCCAGGTTACAGGATGGTGGAATGGTGTGGTGACAAGGTGCCCTGGTGACATGACAGTGTGCCATATAGTGATGGGATGCCGTAGTGGCACAGTGGTGGGGTGACAATGGGGTGATGCTGGGGTGCCCAGGTGCCTGCAGGGTGACATGGTGCATGCCTGCAGTGAGGTGATGGTGCGGGAGCTGGGATGCCGCGGCAAGATGGTGTTGGGGTGACACTGGGGTGCCGGTGGGGCGCTGGGGTGCCCACGGTGACGTGGTGCGTGCCTGCAGGCGAGGCGTCGGCGCAGGAGCTGTCGGCGCAGGTGCTGAGCCCGTCGGGGCAGCGGCGTGAGGCCGAGGTGGTGCCGGGGGGCGCGGGGGTGTACAGCGTGCGCTTCGTGCCCCAGGAGACGGGCGCCCACACTGTCAGCGTCAAGTTCCGGGGGCAGCACGTGCCCGGGAGCCCCTTCCAGTTCACCGTGGG
>WAAG01024159.1:0-19204 GCA_013390105.1 Tichodroma muraria
CCTTGGGAAGGTGAGGAACCCACTAATCTTATGCACCTGCTGGGGATCAAAGATCTCATGTGGATGATCTTTCAAGTGTGCCTCACACAGCTTCATCAATTTCTTTGGGGATTGGCTAAGCATCTACTGTCACACTAACTAGACAAGTGGAAATGGTTTCTCTGGGGTTGTGTTGGGCAGACATGTAGTATCTAAACTTGATACATTAACTAAAGTCACTTGAACATTTGCTTTAGGTTGGATAACTGGCAAATCTGTACTATTAAAAGCAAGCAAAGCAAAAAAGCAAAAGCATAACATATGATTGAATCCCATACTTCCTTTAAGTTATCATCTAACAAAAAATTCTACAATTCTACTGATTCCTACACTAAAAAAAAACCCTTAAAGTTCAAAATCTTCTGCAGGTAAAATACAAGACGTCAGGTGTAAATTGGAATCTCTGTGTGGTTTAGGTCTGTGTGCCCACTTCTTTGCTTGTGGAATTGTTAGCGTTCTATTTGGTAGGATTTAACATTCTTTACTGGAATTTATCTGGATTCTGAGCCTGTAGAAATACAAGCAAACCCCTTGTCCAAAGTTATTAAAGGAAACGGGCCTTCAATTTGCCCTTGGGAAATTCTGGGTTTCTAATTAAAACTGGAGGATTTTCTTTTAATTTCGCATGTGTGCTGTTAGAAAAACGTCTGAAGATTGGAGGATTGGGTTTTGCAAAAAAAAATTGTTTGTTTGAAAGTTTGCTCAAAAAATTATAAACATACAAAACTTTGCTTAATCTCATGTGTGGTGTCGCCTGTGACAGCCCTCCCTTTTGTTGGTCTAAAATACATTTCAGAGAGTGATGCGTTCTTTCAACAATTGCTTGGACTGTGGAAGAGTAAGGAATACCAAAACTATGTCGAACACCCCAATCTATTAAAAATTTGGTCAAACTTTCGGCTATGTATGTAGGGCTGTTAGCTGTTTTTATTTCTTGAGGCGCTCCTAATGAAGCAAATGCTTGCAAAAGATGCTGACGTATGTGATTGGTCGCCTCCCCTACAAGTAGGGAGGCATAGACCGTACATGAAAAAGCGTCTACTGACACTTTTACCCCGCAGATCTGCTCTGCTTCTACAGCCTGCAGCTCCAACCTTTACAATTTTAGCAGGGAGTTATGGATAACAGGTAGCTGGTTGCTGTCTTTGGCATGAGCTGATCAAGGCATCTCTCTGCAGGCACGTTATACAGCTACTGAAGGCTAACAGAGGACTACAGCAAGTTTGGCTCAGCCAAATTTTTAAGAACTTTTCTTTCAATTTTTTTGTCTTCAGGCTCTCTAACCTTCATGTCCAACTGCAGGTTGTCTCCATCCCTATTCTTCTATCTGGTCTTTTTACAAGGTCATTTAAATGCATATGTCAGGCCATTTTTCGAAGTCAAGATTCAAGTCTTTGCTCAAAAGCAGTGAATCTTCCTCCCTACTTCATTCTCAGAAAGGGTTGAATCATTTTTTTAGAAAATGCTATAAAAATTACAACAAAAATCTGTCTTAGCCAAAGAGCTGACTCAGAAAAATCTGAGTCCCTGTGGTTTAAACTTTGGCAATCTTATCAGCAATTGCAACAAAAATCATATAATGAATAAAGTTAGTCAGTCTTAATTATCTGTGCCAGTACCAGGTCTGCCTGTAATAACATGGTAGCTCAGTCTTCTAGCCTCTTCTAGATGACACTTCACTTACAATTCTGTGGGAACTTTTAATGTGTTACTATATGTTTATGACTATCTGTCATCATTTCATTATGAGATTAAAATTATATCCCCATTTATACTTCCATCAGAAATAATGGCCTGAGAATACCCATTGTTGTTACTGCAAATTGTAAATCATGCAAAGAAAAAAACTCCAAAAACCAATTATCAAACTGAAAAGAAGGATCCCATATTTTCACATAGTTGAGTATAGTCCTCAAATATTTCCACTGTTTACGTATCTATGCACAATGTAGAAATTTCAGGGGGAACAAGTGAGATTTACTAGTCATCACCCCATGAAACACTCAGGTAACAATGATCATAAGGGACCAAAGCTCTTATCCCATCTACAGCTTGAGCATGGAGGCACAGGAAAATTGAATTCCCTGACAAAGCTCACAGATGAAGCTTGTGCCAGATCAGAGACTCTAAAGTCCTACATTAGCTCCTTAAGTATCCACCAGCCTTTTTTTCCCCTTTATATGTGTCCTGTGTCGATGCTGAAGTGTATCCCCATTCATCCATTTAGCTCAAAAAATAAGTTTTGCACCTTTAAAACTGGATCTCAGAGTGAAGGGGGGAGCAGGAGAAGCGGTGGAATGTTTAAGGTGGTTGTTTTCAAAACATAAAGATAAGAGTTTTCAGCCTTCCTTCACACACGGCCTGTGTTGTCTGCAGTGCGGACGGTGGGAGAGCTTTCCTTTGTTATTTTTTTTGTTAGTTTTCAGCTAGCTGAAGCAGAGAAGTTCTCCAGACTGTGGGTTTTTTTCCTTTTTTCCCTGGAACTATTCAAACCTGCTCTGGACTGAAAACCCAGAGGAGCACCAGGAGCCCACACCTGTGGCCCACCGGGCCTGGCCTGGCCCCGGCATTTCCCAGCACCGGAGGGACTGGCACAGACTGAGGGAGCCGAGCTGCGACCCACACATTTGTCATCTGAATTTGTCATCTCTTTGGAGCAACAAGAGGTTTTGTTGTTCAGTATTGTTCATTTGTTGTGCTGGGGAGTGCTTTGCCTTTTAAATAAACAGTTTTTTCCACTTTTCTCCAAGGAAATTTTTTTCCCTGAACCAGCTGGGGGGAGGGATTGTTTGAATTTGTTTTCTAGAGGGACCCCATTTGGAAGTTCCTTCCCAAATTTGCCCTAAACCAGGACAATATGTAAGTTCCAGATTTTATTTAAAAATTTATTTTATAATAGATTTTCAAAAAGTCTTCAAAAAGACAAAAGCTAAAATAGATGCTTTACCTTCACAGAAAGGTTAGGGGGAAAAAAATGAGAGAAAAACACATTTGAAGCGCTCTGATATTCTAACAAAAGCTGTCTTTTGGGGAAAATATGGCTGTTTCTGCTGATTTTTGGCAAGATATGATAAATTGGTTCATCTCAGCCCCATAGTGAAGTTGTTTTAGAGAGGCTAAAACAGTAACAAAACAGTAAATCCTTACATTTAGCACCATAACCACTTAATTATAGAGGATAACATTATGACATTGCTGATGTTTAATGGAGTTCAACTCCATTCTGCCATAGGAGTGGAAACATGCACACATCACCTTTCCTGGAATGCTTTTGCTTCCCTTTGGATAATTGTATTTCATCATGTTCAGAGCTCAAGCAATTTGAAAAGCTAGCAGTATTGCTACAGAAACTGAGGTTAAAACTAAGCTCCCTTCTCCTTTTGCACGCAGAGGATTGCAAGACAAACTGTTTCATTATTAAAAAAAGCAAAACAAATCTCTTAATTTTAAAAAGTTATTCTAATCTCTGAAGAAACCAAGAACGCTTCAATAGCTGGCATTTCCCAACTGTTTATTTAAAGGACAAGTTCTGCAGCAAGTTTTCTTTTGTCTCTGTCATTTCATCACATTTGGAGCTTCCTGCAAATGCATTTTGAATACACAACCCTTAGTGAATAAATCTTTAGCACACATTTAAGGCTTCTCCACCCAAAAAAAAAAATCACTCATCAAAAAATAAAAAAGAAAAAAAAAATTTAAGGTGTAAGTATGATACCAAACAACTGAAACATTGATGCAAACACTGCAAGGACTTACGTAGCCACAGGACCAGTATTTTCATTAGGATCCGTTCAGGTTCTGGCTGGGATGGAGTTAACTTCCTTCACAGCTACTCCTGTGGTGATGTGCTCTTGCACCTGCACCAGTGCTGTGCTTACAGCATCAAAGCTTTCTCTCTTCCCCACAAAGCAAGTGGGCTGCGAGTGGGCAGAAGGTTGGGAAGGGATGTAGACAGGACACAAATGAACAAAGGGGTATTCCTTACATCTAACAACGTGGTCAGCATGTAAAACTTCAGGGAAAAGGAGGAGGAAGGGAGTCTGACAGCATTTACCTTCTCAAACAACTATTACTTGTGCTGAGATCCTGTTTCCCAGAAAGTGGATGGGAAGTAATGAATTAATTCCTCTGTCTCCTTTGATTGCACACTCAGCTTTTGCTTTCTGTATTAATCTATAATTATCTCAATCTACAAGTCTCTCCTCCTTCTTTATTTTTTCTTCCTATCACACTTCTAGAAGAGAGGAATGAGCAAGAGAGAGGCAGGGGGAGTGTTGGGCTGCTGGCCAGGGTTAACCCTCTACAGGTTCCCAGGTAATGGGTGTGACCCATCTGGCATTTTCTGTTAGGCCAGGCAAACGCATCTCTCCAGCACAGTGAAGTAGAGACCTAAAGGTGATATGTAGTTATTTCCACTATCAGTAGTGCATGAGACAAAATGATTTAGAAATTTGAAAAGATTAACAGCTCACTCTCACTCCTGCAAGTTTTTCAAGACAAACAGAACAGTTGAAAACTGCTGTGCAGCACTGTGCCCATTTTACTGTCTCCCAAAGGAAAACAGTTGGTCAGGCAAGCAGGAGTAGCCTTTTGCCCTACAAACCAGCCACATTATCTTCACTTTTTCTTATCCATTAGGCTGACTAGAGACTTGTTTTCCTTACAGGAAATAACATCTTTCAATAAACTCCCAACTTCTGTCTGAATACTAAAGATTCTGACTTATTGACTCAGAGCTTTATGGTTATACTTCCTGGTACCTGTGTGCATTTTCCTTTATCAATGAGATTGGTTGGCCAGGTTCTGTCTCTGGTAACACCTAATGGTCTCACTTTGTTAGCACATAGTACTTCATCACAGGGCAGAAACATTTGTCCAAAAACTTGAACTCCAGTGTATAATAGAGTACACTGAAGTACCTGCCCCTGCAATTCCTGAGGACTATGACATATTGTTTTCCATGTTCAGTTGATTTGCTGTTATCTGAAAATGAAAACCATAACAGATTTCCATTAAACCTTTTTTTACAGTAATTTTTCAATTATTTCTGTTTTAATCAAAACCCAACTTTTATCACATTTTTCTTCCTCTCCCTAATATTGCAACAAAAAAGAAGTGAAAGCAAGCTTCTAATGCTGCTTAGTTTCAGGTTCTGCATTTCTTTTATTTGCTGACACTAAGCATTAATTTGATGGTTCTATGCATTTCACACAAGTTCCTAGTAATACTTGCAAGTAGCATTTTAGCACAACATATGGACAGTATCTAGTCAATCACTTCTCCACCAGTTTCAATCAAATCCTTATCTATTTTCTTACAAGGAAAAAGAAAATCCCTTAAATTACACCACACAGAGATGATCTAGACAAGACTGGCTGAGATACAACATACTGAGATGAACCCAAACCATATCTTCTCTGCTGTGCCAGGCACCACCCTGTGATATTCCTCCTTTACCGGCCCCTACAGACAGCTGGGTGACCCAGAGAGAGAGGTCTGTGTGGATTGCCATCCTGTAACATGATGATGATGAAGCTGTCTGTAAACACGGCACTGTGTTAGAAATGCATCTCAAAATTTGCACAAATCATCAGAAACCTTTAGCTGTCTTATCTTCTCTGTTGTTTCGCTTTCCCGTAAAATAATAGCAAAACCAGCATTAAAACCAGTCTAAGAAACCTCTTCATTTTCATACTCCAAGGCAAAAACATCTGCTCTTACATCCTTCTTCAAAGATATTTACCTTTTATTACCTTTATTACCAAAGATATATTACCTTTCCTAAACTAGTTCCTTCTACTTACAGAAATTCCACTACTACTCCAGGCCATCACTTTCCTTATTGCTACAAAGTATTCCTAAATACTTAATCTACCATTTAACAAAATGCAATTAGAGTCTGATATGAACAATTACAGCATAGGATTATATTAGATAAAATTATATTCTGATTAGTTCCCACTTTGACAGAGCTTTTTATATATATGAGATCCTTATTAAACTCCCTCTCCTTTTGAAATCCTCCATTCTTTGGGCCAAAACCCCCAAATCATTGGCTCTCTTCTTACCATTAGATTTTGCAGATTTTTGATTATCCCCTTGTTCACTTTGGATTGTCTCCAATGAGCTCACATCCTATTAGGAAGGCACAGCCCAAAATCAGTTCCAGTGCTCCAGCTGATGCCTTATCAGCACTGAGTGAAGCAGGATTACTTCATGTGTCTTGTCAGCTGTATTCCTGTTTCTATGTCCCAGGCTGGCAATTATTTTTATTTTTCCTTTTTAAACAGCATTCCCAACTCATGTTCACACATGTGATCCACTACAAGCTGCAAGGTTTTATTCTGAAGAAGTATTTCCCATACACACACATCAGCTGATGACCTGGTGGTGTTCTTCACCAACAAACAGTGCTAAACGGACACAGCTAAAGGGCAAACTAGCCCTGGTTAAAACCTTGATGCAGACATCTAACATGTTACTTCTCTGTGTCCTGGGAGGTTTCTTTGTTTGCTTTTGTTATTGTGGTTAATTTTAGTTTTATTGGGGTCTTTTTGTTCATTTTGAACAAAGCTGATGGGCAAGAAGAAGATATATATGGCAGAAGGATCGTGCCATCAGTAAGTGCTCTTGCTGACTACAACATAATTGCATAGCTGCTATGTGCTCAGTCACAAACTCTTTCACAAGGCCATGAGGACACTGTCCCTCAGCTCATCTTTGGTGGCTGTTCCCTCTGCTCTGACGTAGCCAATTTTGCTGACCATTTGCATAAAAATTGCTCCTCCTTTGTACCGTCCATGTACTTGCACTGGGCATGAACATATGACCCAACAGAGCTATCACACATGATTCTAAAGTGATAGTCCTGTGGTGACCAGCTTGCTAGATCTGAAGAGAAAGACCTTTTTTCCCTAGACTAACCAATGTAATCTTAGGTGACAGTCCTCTTCATTTACACCAGCTGACCAACAGAACTACTGTACATTTGTACTTACAGGCTCATTGTTTAAGAACTCCACGGGTTGACGACCCAGAGTTTTAAGATAAGATTTGGGTTCCATGAATGTTCCTGAATTTCAATGCACAGGGCCACCGAACAGGAGAGACAGAAGCCTAGGGAGAAAGGCCTTATGCCTGCAAGCAGAAAGTATTCCACAAACCCAACTGTCACTCGTAATCAAAGCTGCTGGACTGACTGAACCTAACATAAGATCATTTCACTCTGTTCTGTAGGTTTCAGGCTGAGCCTGTGCTTACTAAATGCACCTCCAGGGCTTCAGTTCTTCCTGTGGCTTTGATTCTTCTATAAGCCTTGCACCTCTGTTACACTTTAAACACCTGGGTCTTAGGGGGAGTCTTCACACCATTTTTCAGTTAGAGAAGTATAAGGTATTTGCAGGGCGGATACCTTTGGATATTATTGAAGAGGCTTGAGAGGTCAAATGGCTTCAATATGTTTTCAGTGGCCCTGCTCCATAGTTGAGTTACAGAAGATGAAACTATGGTTTATAATCATGAAGATGAGGGGAATAAAGAACTTTTTCCATAACAGGAAAGTCTACTTGGTCTTAGGTGGCCTTCCTGTGTCAGAATGAATACCAAGAGGTTTTCTCTTTTTAAGAGAACTGTGCCATGAAACCAAAAGAATCCTCCCTGTTTATCAAGCAGCAAAAAATAACCAATGACTTCAAATACTTCTTTAATCTCTACCATCCCTACAGAAGACCTTTCTTTTTACACATTTCAGCTGGTTTACTGCATAAATATTATGCTAGCAGTCATTCTTCAGTGTGTAGGTGGGATTGCCAGTAGGCAGAGACAGTGATAAATGAGTCTCCAGGTGTTGCTGCTCTTTTTAGAAAATCCTTTAACAAGCATTTGTGAAGATTGAGGTCATTTTGCAAACTTGTAAGAGTTACAGTAAGTTGTTTCACAGACAGTTCTTTTTTTAAGAAGTGCTGTCAGAGTTGGTGAACCCAAAGTGGGTTGTATCTTTCTACTTAGCTCTGTTTACAAAACCCAGGTAATTATTTATACACATTTAGTTTTGAGGATGCATTAAAGAGGTCAGGTATGGGGATTACTAGAGTGATGTTTTCATTAATTTCTTTTCTGGCTGCAAGAAAGCAAATCTTGCAGTCCTGAACTCTCCAACAAACATTTCGCACGCTTGATGACAGCACGGAGATGATGGTCTGTTTCATTAAGGTAATTATTGTAAACACCAAGAAGCCAGGAGAGAAGCTGCACAGCTCAAAAGATAAGAGTCTAAAGCCTTTCACCTTCAGACTGCAGATCCTACCAACAACCAGGCTGAACAGGTTCATTCAAGTATCAAACCTGCACTGAAGTGTCCTCCCACCCTCAGCACCCACCAAACCCAGCTGCAGCTCCTGACAGGGCTCCACGGGGAAGGGGAGGACCACACAGGTGGAGCACTGGGAGCCATCAGTCCCAGCGCAGGCACTGGGAACTGTGCTGGACTGAGACCTTCTTGCCGCGATGGCTCTTCAGACAAGGCTGCTGGTAGCTTTCCTGAGAATCGAATGGATGCAAACTATTCTCTGGAGTACACCAAAGGAAGATAAGGAAAAGCAACATTTCAAAGCCTGTTGAAAGCACCATGACACTGTCATCATCCTCTGGCATGGGGAAAGGCACTAAGAGTGGGTAATTCCAGGCAAACACCACCCAAAATACCACTCTGAATGCCCCAGTGGCAGCATTTGATATCAGGTAGCAAAGAGAAGTGTTTTGCAGTGAGGATTATCACTGAAGGCCTCAGCTCTAAGGATGTAATAAACACTACACGGAGGGAGCAGAGCCATGGAAAACCGTTTGGCATTTCATAACCAAATCCCCCACCTTCACACTTAAGTAATATTTTATCGTCTAGCATCGTGTCTTGGCACAGAATTCCACAGGCTGAGACTCTTTTGTAATTCTGTAGTCTACAATGTTGTTCCCCCTGCCACAAAGAGACCTCTGTCCAAAGGTGGAACACAAACAAGCTCCATTCTGAGTCATAAAAACATAACACATGCGTAAGTGCATGCAATAATCTTTGTATAATTTGCCCCTTAGTCATTGTCTAGTCCTATTATGTAAATCTGAAACATGCATTTTTGAAAATAAAGGGCTTCAGTAAAATAATTACTGTTGTAATCCTGGAACCACACCCAATAAACAGTTTAGCAATCAACTGGCTCCATATATTTGAAAGCTATAAACAGATTAGTATGAAATTAAACCAGTAAGGGCCAAAATCTCAGCTGCTGGTGTAAATTAGTACTGTTTGACTAAGTCAAATTAGCAGTTTGATTGACTTCAATTAAGCTACACTAATTTACAGAAAGCCATCATCTCTTCTTTCTTTATTGCATATTCATCTCAGAGTATGTGTGTGTGTAAGATTTCTTTGTGTTCTTTGGACACAGTGATCTTTAACACAATCTCATTTCTCTCTCTGCGTATGTAGATTCATGAAACTTAAGTATGGCTTCAGGCACTGCGGGGAGAGGAATTGAAGGACTACCAGAAAAGACCTCATGACTCCAATCTAATAATTTCAATAAACTCCTATTCGTTTTCTTAATAAGAAATTTGCTTGACTAGAGAAGACAGCCTGAGACTGCCCTTAGCAAGCTTCATTCCAAAAAAACCCTAGAAATTATTATCCATTAACAGTTTTTGTACAATTTGGAATAATAGCCAATTTTTTCAAAAACTGATATTGTTGACTTCACAGTATCCCAGGGCAAGAACTGCACCTGCCTTTTCATGCATCTCCCTACAATTCATGATGTGACTTTGGTCTCATAGTAAAAATAAACCTAATTTTAATGGTTTTTAATGTCACAAAATTTGCCATAGTAGGAAAACTGGCCATAAAAAGATCAGATGACTGGGACCTCCTTCTCAATTGGAAAGGGAGCCATTTACATTGCGCTTTCATTCTAAGCCTTGTGAAACATGTGAATCCTTACCACTACGCTCAGGTTGCAGTTTGGAAAAGTGGGGCACAAAGTCAAACTATGTATGTGCTCAGCTCACGGAGTGGGAGAAAAAAGAAGTCAGGTTTAAGAAACAGATTCTTGTGCCTTAGCCACATTCCGAAGCCCTGCTTTTTCCCTTGATCATCTGTACACCATCACGCTGCCAAACTAAACTGTCTCACCACTACAATTCTGATGCTCTGTCTGAACAAACCATTTTATCACAGGGGCAGGAACACAAGGGGAAAGGGGAACTGTGGAAAAAGGTTTTGGTGTCTGGAACACACAGTGTATCTGGGTGACAGGAGTGAGATTGTCCTTCTAAATACCCTTTAAGCAAAAAGCAACAACATAGCTAGTGGAGAAAACACATAACAAAGAGGAACAAATCCCACACAGCTAAAAAAAAAGACAGAATGGAGGACTGAGGAAATGAAACCTTGATTTAATTTATTCCCAAGCCAATCAGACAAAAATACTTATATAAGCTACAAGGAAAGAATTTAAAGGTATCTGCAGAAATTTGGGAATCAAGTGGACCCAAAAGGATTAAGGGGTATCTCCCCTCCAGGGTTGAGAACAAAGAGAATAGAGATAGAAGTGCCAATACGGCCAATAAAACTGCTAGCATAGTGGCAGACCATAGCTGCAATTTTTCTATCAGACACAAAGTAAAACATCTTCCATGTTGAATTGCCACTACATAGTCTCCTCTGGAACACCAGCCAAGAAACAGGAACATCATAGCCAGAAGTAAAAGGAATCAGGGAAAGCGGCTGCTCTGGAGAGCAAGAGCCATGACAGTGAGGAGATCCAGGCCCTCCTCTGCACCCATGCTGGAGTTTGGTGCCAGTGGCCATACAGATCCTGGGTCCAATTCAGATTTCTTTTTTGGTAGGTGTATCTAACCAGAATTCATTTCTAAACTGGAGAGAGATTGCTTCAACAGGTGGACTGTTAGGTGGATAAGGAATTGGTAGCCCAGTAACATCCACAGGGTTGTGGTCAATGGTCCAGAGTCCCAAAGGACATCAGTGACAAGTGGTGTCCCTTAGGAGTCCATATTGGGACCACTACTGTTTAATATCTTTACTGATGACATTGTCAGTGGAATCAACTGCACCCTCAGCAAGTTTGCAGATGACACCAAGCTTGGTGGTGCAACTGACACACCTGAAGGATGGAATGCCAGCCCAGAGGGACTTGGACAAGCTCCAGAAGAGAACCCATGGGAACTTCATGGTTTAACAAGACCAGGTGCAAGGCGCTGCACCTGGGTCAGGGCAACGCTAGTAGTGACACAGGCTGGGGGATGAACAGATCAGAGCAGCCCTGCCGAGAAGGACCTGGGGTGCTGGTGGATGAGAGGCTGGACGTGACCCAGCTGTGGGCACTCACAGCCCAGAAATGTGCCCTGAGCTGCATCCAAAGCAGCATGGCCAGCAGGGAAGGGAGGGGATTCTGCCCCTCTGCTCTGCTGAGACCCCACCTGGAACACTGCATCCAGCTCTGGGGCCCCAGCACAGGAAGGACATGGAACTGTTGGAGTGAATCCAGAGGAGGGCCACAAAGATGACCAGAGGGATGGAGCACCCCTGCTATGAGTAAAACTTAGCTAAGAGAATTGGGCCAGCCTAGAGTTGGGGTGACCTAATTGCAGCCTCTGGTACCTGAAGGGAGATACAAGACAGATGGAGAGGGACTTCTTACAAGAGCATGAAATGACAGGACAAGGAATGACTTCAAACTGAAAGAGAGCAGGTTTGAAGGTTAGATACTAGGGGAAAACTCTTTACTGAGAGGTTGGCAATAGATCAATTAGGACACTGCAATAGATTGTCCAGAGAAGTTGTGGATGCCCCATCCCCGGAAGTGTTCCAGGCCAGGTTGGACAGAGCTTTGAACTACCTGGTTTAGTGGAAGGTGTCCCTGCCCATGGCAGCAGGGTTGAAACTACACCTTTAAGGTCCCTTCCAACCCAAGCCATCCTGTGATTCTATTATATTCTATTATTCTATTCTGATTCACAAGGTCAGAAAGAAACGACCCTTCACATGCTGAAGGTTACCTGAAAACAGGAGCTGAGCACAACAGCTACCCTGTAGCTGCATTAGCACGGATCCCACACTGCCGAGTGTAAAGCCCGACAACACGTGCAGCCAGCAGCAGGTGGGGGTTTGGTTCAGCAGCCTTCATCTCTGGATCATTTCACCTCTTTGATCTGCTGTAAACACACCAGTTTGACTGCAATGCCCCAATAATATCTGACACTTTGAGGTACATGGAGGAACATGACTCTCTTTCTCATCATTTTTTCTTTACCAGAAATAAGCTTAAGGAGGGGTCTCTCTTACAGCATCTGCCATTTCCCAATTGCTGCTGAGTAAGTAGCAATTTAACAAACATGAAAAGCTTTGTTTGGAAGCACAGCATAGGGCTTGCACCCAGAGAGAGGATTGTTCTGTATGTTTTTGTTACTGTGATATTTCCCATATACTGAGACATTCCTGGCTCGGAGGACAGGTGAAAGAAGCATGTATTTAGCAATATGTGGCAGGACAGCGAAGAAAATGCTGTCTGTGCTGCTTTCCCACTCTAAACTCATCTTTCAAAGCTTGGGCTATACGATACTATTGACTACTAGGATCAAGTAAATGTTAAGAACAAAAGGAATTCAATAATATATTTTGACAAAAGCACATATTCCTTATGGTTTTACTCATTTTATGCTATCTGTCACAAATCCTAATAATTTTAAGGGCAGGAACATTTGCAGAAACAAATAATTCTTATGTAAAGCATTGTAAATGCTCAAGGAATGAGAACTCTGAATTAATAAATGTGACAATGCGATCCTGAATTCGTGAAGAGTTATTTCCATCTTTCAAGGAACACAACTGGACCATAAGACTGCACATAACTAGACAAACCTTGACTAGGTATGTCACATTTAGGTGACATTATAGAGCTGCTGGCCACATCATTAAGGACTTCAATACAAATATACAGTTCATTTTTGGTGCTTGTTTGTACCCTACAACCACAGTAAGGGTTCTGACTGCCAGAGCAGATGCCCTTTTCATTGCAGCCCATCTCAAAGTGTGCCACACTAGCTGGGTAATATTTGGAAGCTGGCTTCTGCAGGGTAATTCAATTAGGCAGTTAGGGAACTCTTTGAAGCTGATAAAATTATTTCCATTGGCTCCAGTGGACACCAAATCAGGTCTAACAAGTAGGTAGACTTGTTGGACCTTGAAACAATATGTGCCTTTGAAATACCTATATATAAATACACACGGGGACATAACCAGCCCATCCGTGTCTGAATTTCCTCATTTCAGAAATATGGATAACAACAGCTATTTACTCATCTTTATAGAAGGCTGATTTTAAAGTATTTAAAGCAATTGGTGTGATGACTAATTAGATAATATTCGAAATTTTAAAGCACTACATAACTGCTAAGTACTACTACCAAATTAAGCCAACTGTCAGTAAAGGCACACAGCCTGATCTTCACTGCTTGTTGACACAAGACCAATTATAACTAATGAGTTCCATAAAGTCTAAAATATGTCATACATGGAGAAATTAATGAAAATTAAGATGAATAAAAAGTACATCATTATTCAATATTAAAATTTATTGGATTTCAGACTTTTAATCAGCAATGTCTACAGTAATTTCCCATTCTATATGCACTACACAGCTAAATAAAGCACACATGCCTTTTTGACTGAAAATAAGGACTGTGTTAGCCTTGTGCCACTATACTAACATTGATACTGTTAACTTCTGAATCAAGAGCCCTGTTCATCAGTTCATGAAGGTCCAGTTACGTTTGCTGTTCTTCCTACTCCAGCTGTATTATAACAGAATCTCGTTTTTAATCACCTCCTAATTGCAAACTTAATCCATTAATGACCACTCTGTTTCCATTTGGCTCTTCCCAGATCACAACAGAAGTTCACAGTTATTCTGTAGTCAATTAGCATATGCAAATCTTTCTCTGCCACTTTCTTTCCTACCTTGTGCTTCATTTTCTTCTAGGGAACAACCATTTCTACTAAAGGCAGAAGCCTTCAGCTATTAAACATTTAGTCTGTTTTTATTGTTCCTGTCCTCACACTCCCTGTATGGGAAGAACTGGACATTATCTCTACCTTGACAATGCCTCCTTGTCTTGTGTCAGCAGAGAATTTCACAAGTCAGCTCCAACCTTCTACACCCAAGGCATGAAGGAAAATGTTAAGAAAGATCAGTCCCAAGCTGGTATGTTAGGATTTCCACCAACAAGCTTCCACCAAACTGGCAGAACCTGTGCCATCTCCCTGCCCACCTTCTCACCGGTTTCCTCAGCTTAAGAAGGAAGGTGTAGTCTAGCTTTGCTATCCTAGCATTTTGCTCCTGGCAGAGAAATTTAGCAGATGAAATCTGAACATTTAAAGTTAATCTACTTTATGCAGACGATCAGGGAAATCAAGTCCAGGGGTCCTCAGGGAGATCAAGACGATCAAGTCCAGTTTTTCAGATTCCAGAATCATTCAAAACAAGTACAGTACTCTATGCCCAGGTTCAGAAATGTAGAGGTAAGTACAGGTTCTTCATAAACATTCAACCAAAACATTACCTACTGTGCTTCAAAAAATGTGGGGAATTATTCCTTTTCAACTGACTAAACAATTACTGGTATTTATTACCTCTATTTTGACAGAACTGGTTTAACACATTCTTAAAAAAAATACATAACTTATTCTTTTTGATCATCCCAAGTGTCATCAGTCTACCACAAATATTGTATTAAATAACTCTGCACCACAAAGAAACATGATCCTCTAAACGTTGAATCAACGTATTTGCTAAGGAGGTGTGTATCAAGTCAAGCCATCTCAACATATATCTGATCCCCCAGTGGGAAGTAAATAAACAAACAAGAAAACAGAATATCTCACCTTTGAAATGTCAGTTAACAGCTCCACAGGCACAGTTCTTCTCTAGGATTTAGCCCCCGAGAGCCAGCTGCTGCAGGCACAGAGCTGCTCTTGCAAATGGCCTGGTCTACAGCTCCCAGCAAGGGTGTTTTGCTGGTCACACAGTCACCAGGGACCCCACAACGTTCCCCACCAAGACAGGAACAACCAGGCACTTCCTCCTCTCCTTTTCCCTCTTGTTTTCAAGGCCACACACAACCCCTTTCTTTTCCTCTCCCTCTGGGTAGGGACTATTTTATGATGGCAACTGGTCATTCCGTCCCTGATCCTCCCTGACATCAACAGCACACAGACTCCTATGTCTCAGAGGAATGTGGGTAAAACTGCTCTGTTGGGGCAAATTCTCTCCCTTGCAAGAAAAATCCCCTCCCTTGAAAAGAAGAATTTAATTGAAAATCACATTTTGCCTGAAGGCATCCTGGCTTTTTACATCTTATCCTTTCCTTCCCAGAAAAACATTAAATCAGCCAAATGGCTCTTGCTGCCCCTCCACTGGAGGAAAGGAAATTATCAACCAGAGGATAAAATAGAGAAGCAAAAGCATGACTGGTGAAAAAAGGAGTGGTAGCACTGACCTCTTGACTCAAGGGCAGTGTGGGGAGGAAGGCAGCTCAGAGTGGGAGGGAAGTGGCAGAGGGAAAATAGTATGCATATGTGCGGACACACATGCAAGATACTGATTTACCAAAGCCTAGTGAGGAGGCGTCAGCCTCCCTGTTGGCACCAGTTTGTGAAGCCTGCCTTCCTGCATCTTGTGGAACAGCCACACAGCAGCATGGCTCAGCAGCCTCCCACCCAATTCGGGAAAGGGCACTGCCTGTCCTCAACAAATGCATCGGCATCCACATCTTCGCATGGGAAGGGCCAGTACTGTTGGAGAACATTGCATTACCTGTGCTGTTTCCAGTGAACATGCAACACTGCTTATAAGCTTACATAAGGGACGTGATCTGGTCTTGCATTTGTTCCACGTCTGTAGTTCCTGGAGACGTGTATGCAGACCGACTCCAAAGCTACAAGCTTGTTTTCCCTGCAAAAGGGAAAAACAATTAGAAAACCTTTGTATTCTTTGCACTTAAAAGGGCAGGTCTTCTTACACCAGATACTGCTCTTTCAGCAGATCTTTGTGGGTGGAGATTTCATATCAGCATGTCTGCCAATTCCTGCCAGAGTTTCATCCAAGCCACAATATATAGAGTCAACATTAATTAGCATTAATTATTATTTATAAGAAGCAATATTATCTGCATTGCTATCATTCACACTTATTTTTATGCCTTACATAGGGTTCATATACCTGGTAAGGTACTGTTCAAATAAAACAAGGTCCCATGGAATATGCAGACTAATGCACACTATTGCCATCCTTAAACCATTTTGAAGAGATCATTATAAAAGCTAGGAGATCTCCTTTTCTGTGCTCCCATCAACTTGCTTTCTACTTTCTCTTTATAGCTAGGTCAAGATTTTTCTTCTCACAAACAGGAAAGAAAAATAAAAAAACTCAAACAAACAACTGCTTAGAGATCATAAAGTCACTTTCTTTCTAACCAGAAAGACAGAAAAGAACCAACACAAGAAGAGCATTCCCCCACATCATTTGGAACCATCTAAACACAGTGTTTCCAGTACAAAACCCTCAAGTGAGCCTTCTGCACTTCACTAGAATGAGCTGGTTTCATACTAACAGAGAAAACATGCTCAATGAATTTATGTTGAATTTATTCCTCTATCAATCTTGTTGGCACAAGCTGGAACTTTCTTAACTATCACTTTATTCTGCTTCAAATCATGTCTCCAAACCCAGAATTGTCCTGTATGAAATGGAGTTTTGTGTTAAGCAATGGGGCTGATTTTATTTAGTACTCATAAAAGTGAGAAAACTTGCAAATATTACAAAATTCAATTTAAAACAGTTAATTAGCCCAGATAGCTATTATTAGTACTATTGAAGTTATTAGCATTGTTGATAATAACTGCTCATAAATAATGATTTGCATACATTAAATTTATTTGGAAGAACTTATGAGCATTAGCAAATCTTATAATGAGCATGGTCCATATTCTCCTTCTAATGAATTCTGCCTCACTTCCAGTTTAAATAATATTTTTTACCACTTTGTTTCTTGCTTATTTTGTTGCTTGATGCAATACACAATAGCAAAGGCAGCAAGATTAGTTCAGTGAATCTAATTTAGAAAGCCACTTTTACATAGTCCAAGTTTAATGAAAACACTTCAGTGTGTTAAAGTGAATTCCCTTAGCAAATCCAGGTTGGTTGGAGAAACTACTAATAACCAGCTGGAACTGCTGAGTCAAAATTATGAATGAGATGGAAACACTGAACACATTTTATGTGCTCCCATTGCTTGTACTCTATTTGAGATTGCTGCAATCACAAATTATGCACTGCTCTGAGACTCTACATACTTCGACCAATATGAATTGCAACATTTTGCTGAGGAGTCACAACATGTTGTGTCACACTGCATACACCTTTCAGCCAGAGGTATGAACTGAAAAGCGCAGGAAAACTTTGCACTGCCATTTGCTGTTGAAAGCCAAGTTCCATCTGAAAACATTTGTGAGCAGTTTGACTTCTCCTGAAATGTACATTTTATTTGCTTTACTAAGAAATCAGACTAGACTTATTTAAATTTTCAGCTACATAAGAAAAACAACTTTAAAATTAGATATTGTTGGCATATTTTTAATTTCCCCTATTATTCACATACGCATCAGATTAATTTGGTCCACAAGCTATCTAATCAGAGGAAAGAAACCACACCATTTTGCTTATACAAATAGCAAGTATGCACATTACAGTCATTTTGAAGGAGTTATTTGGTCATTGTTGATTTTTAACTACAATAAGTCATAAATAACTTGTATAGAAGGGCACGCGAGAATACTTTTCACAGCGCATAAGCAATTAACACATAGAAAAATATTTGCAGAAATTAATCATTATGACTTGTTTCACTCAGTTTTCTAACTCTGAAATGTTGTACTCCTCGTTATTCATACAAAAAGACAGGAAGAATGCTTCCAGGATAATAAAAGCATACTGGTTTTAAAAAAAATAATAAAAAAAAATAAATAAAAAAAGCTTGATCTTCATTGTATCTATAACCAGTAATTACCATGCCATTATATTTATACCAACAGTCAAGGACCTCACTGGCATAAACAGACACACCTCTTTCAGCAGCAGGGTTGCAATCACACATGCTGGTAGCTATCTTCATCCAAAATGCACTGACAGTTAAATGTGAAGAATGTATAAATTATTTTCCAGATCTTTAGCTGGTTCATCACACAACACTTCACTAAAGTTAATAATGCTGTACCATCTGATAACACATCCCATTATTCACAGCTTAATTAAATTGTGCATGGAAAGTTAACAGAAGGAGGTAACCAACCAATGCAACACAAACAACACAAAACTCAGTGCGGCAAGCTTAAGCTGGCTCTGTTAAGCAACGCATCAGTGATGGTGGAAAGAACACTTTTGGAAAGTGCTCAGTGTCAATAAACACATCCTTTTTAGTATTGATGAAGCAAGGCAGCTATCAGGACACATAAAAACACGTCTTAACTCACCTTTTCCTGGAGCAAGCACTAATGTTCGCGCACTTCGCAGAAAGGTATTACAAAATAGCTGCACGGGAAACACTCCTCTGCACAAGTCATATCAGAAAGGACCATAAGCAGAGTGGCAACCAGGTAAAGGAAGAAAATATCTGCAACCCTCAAGGTGGAACACAGTGTGCAGCTCTTAAGCAGCAAATAAATTTTGAGGGGCAATCCCTCTCACTTTACACAGTATTTTTGTCTAGCTCAATATGTTAAATCCTGTCTTAGTGTCAGGATGAAGTTTGATTTAATGATGAAAGTATCTTTTCTTCTCACTATCAATTACTTTACATAAATAATCTCCTCATAAATAATCTTAATAAACGAGCAGATTATCTCAAGCATTAAAAACTGGAGAATGTCCATTTTAGGTGCTTCCAAAGAGAAAACAGACAAACTGAAATTCACCTTTAATGCTTTTCAGAGCTCTGTAATACATCCCAGATCACCTGGGAAGCCTTAGGCTTACTTTCAACTAACAGAAATAAGTACTACAGGGTGAAAATCATTTCATGTACTACAGTCACCTGTTTTGGG
>WAAG01024162.1:10276-42894 GCA_013390105.1 Tichodroma muraria
AAAAAAAAAAAAAGACTGAAAAAAGAGAAGGAATCGGCGTTTCGTGTTTTAGGCGATCATTTGTCGAGCATCTGCGGGTACTGCTGCTCTGCTCAGGCTGGCTGGCCAGGGGATCACTGATTTAGAGAGCGGAGCGCGCTCGTGGCGCAGACTGATGTCCTTTCCCGCGGGAAGAGGTGAGCGCCGCTCCCGCACTGCAGCGGGCGCCAGGGACAGGGGCACGGCAAGGGCCCGATCCTGAGCTCCTCGGGCAAAACTTCCAGCTCAAGCGGTACCGAGCTCCCAGTCGACAGCAATTTTCCCCTTTCTAATGTGTCGCCTCTGTTAATAAATGGTGCCTCTACTCAGGTTCCTCAGCGGGCTGCAGCTGAGTCCGAGAGAATTTGTTCCTTTATTCCAAGACGCATTTTAATAAAGCTGCTATAATGTTGGCATTTTATTAGGAGCCTATTGTTTCCAAATTAATCTATGGAAACGTCTGTCCTGCCAAACTGGAACCTACAAACCTCTGTGCACCCCTTTCTTCATCTACATGCATTTTACTACTAAAAACCTAGCTCTACGTTTCCCTGAATCATCAGACCATTAATTTCCTAGGGAGCTAGCTGTTTCACCCAAATGGATATAATTCAGAGTAACCTCAGAAGTAATGCAAAACCATGTACTTTCCTGTCATATTACTCCTCCCCCCCCCTTTTTGTTTTCCTTTCCTCTTTAGTCGGTTTGTGTTGAGCAACGCCTTCAGAAACTTCATTATCTAAAAGGCAGACCTAGAGGGCAGGGACATTGGGAATAGTCCCCTTTTATTCTGAAACTGTCTAAACTTAGAGCAGGGTTGAACATGTCCTCAAATCTGCACCTTCCAGGAAGAAATGAATGATGTGCCAGACACTTCACTTCTAGTCAAAAAAATATAAACCAAATGCTGTGAGGTTCAGAATTCTTTCTCAGGCCTATTTTCTGTGTGCATTTTACAGTCTGAATGTAAAATGGTCCCCTCAGAAGTTGATAAAAAACTCATGTAGATGTTATGGTATATCTTTTGCTCTGTTTTATTTTAAGTAGATTTTAACTAACAATTAATATGAAAAGAAAATGGACAGCCAACCTGAGAGTATACCTTTGCAGGCTGCAGGCCAAGCAAGCTCAGACATCCCCATCCCACGTTAGACATAAAGCTGGACTAGGTGTAACATTTCTAAAAAAACCCCACCCTTTTTTCTTCTTCCCCTCCTTTCTCTCTCACCCCCCCCCCCCCCCCCCCCCCCTCCCCCCCCCCCCCCCCCCCCCCCTATATTTTTGCACTCAAAATTTCACCCTCCTTTGACTTTCTTGAATGGTGAAAGTTTACACCCAGGTCATCATGAAGCACTGTAACAGACAGTGGTTTGCAGTGGAATTTTAGGTTTCAGGATACTGCACATAAAAAAAAAATCCCAACACAGCAAGTGTAGTTTCTGTTCGACATCTAAAAGAACTATCATCTAGGAAACACTCTGAAAGTGCTCATCTGCTAGATAACATGAGTGCTGAATAGAAATGTATTTCCACTAGCTCTGCAATACAGATCAAGAAACATTGTTAATATGTATGATTGAAAAATCAAGAATTTGTAAATACAATGCCAGCATACAGCACTCAAGGTATTTTTCCTATTTATAAAAAATAAATGCTTAATTATCCAGGTTTGCATTTTCCTTGTTGTATCTTTATGTTTTATTGGCATGTTAGGTTTAGGAAGTGGGGTTGTAGTACAGGCAGTTACATATCTAATGTGAATATCTTTATTTGAATCAAAATCTTTACCTTTCACATAGGTGAGTGAAGCAGGTTATGTATGCTTGCAGCAATTTTTGTGTCAGTCATATTTTTTGATCAATTTAGATTTTGTTATTTTTATTTACCATTTCTGCTTGCTGCAGGACTTTCACTGAGATGAATACCCCTAATATGACCATTTATAATTGTCTTGTTAGTTTGTTTGAAATACTCAGGATATTTTTTAAAAAATAAAATCAAAATATACTTTTAATGCTCTATTAGTTTTCTGTTGTGATATTTGTAGGAGTTGTCTAACCTCTATGTATGTTTGGTCAATATACAATGTCGTTCGTACTTCCACAGACATTTTTAACCACACAGCAAATTGTTGAATGCTCCTATAAGGAGCACTGGACAAAGGCTACCAGGAAGGGTGACTACATTAAGCTGGAGAAACACATGAGGGCTGAAATAAGGGACTGAACCAAACCACACTGAAATCAGTGGGAGACTTC
The DNA here is from genome assembly GCA_013390105.1 of Tichodroma muraria. Classification (NCBI taxonomy): domain Eukaryota; kingdom Metazoa; phylum Chordata; class Aves; order Passeriformes; family Sittidae; genus Tichodroma; species Tichodroma muraria. The sequence continues at coordinate 12,553 of WAAG01024162.1, forward strand.
TATTGAGTTGGAACAAGCTTCTGGAACAGTGTAAATCACTGTACAGGTACGGCACTTTTTGTCTCTTTCTAGTTTTGGTTTGGTTTATAGTATATTGTTTACAGATAACACTCTAGATTAAAATTGTTTACAGGTAACATTCTGGATTAAAATTTATTGATTCATGTCTGGCATAAAAATGTCTGTGTTTGGATGCAAGTGCAGATCAGAAACCTGGACTGGTATTGCAGAGCTGATGAAAATGACATGCAAATCACCTTATCCAAGCAATGGCTGCTTTCAGGATCATAAAATATTGTTCTTTTAGACAAACGTGTGTTTTTGTAGGAATGTAGCAACTATAGAAAAGATTTGGTCAGGTCCTTTTCAATAAATATTTTTTTTTCAGCCACGTAACTAAAAGTTGAAAATTTCCCAGATTACCATATCTATATTCTTTGCCAAGGAGTAACAGCAATGAGGGACCTCCCTCCCTCTCCTGCTGCTCTCTCAGCCGTAGCATGGTCCTACAAATATAACATAATAATTAATTCACTGCTAATATTGGAACTTGACTGTGAAAAAGCTGTTTTCTGCTAGGAGAATTCAGATGCAGTAAACACTGCTACAGCAAATGGAGTGTTTCTGTTGGGATATGCTATAAATGGTGTTTAGTCGGTTCCCACTGGAGCCATAAGTTTAGGATCAGATCCTGCTTAATATCGTATTTCTCCTTCTCGTGATACTTAGTGACTGTAGCAAAAAACACAAAAGCACAGCTATTTAAAAAACCCTGCCCCTTAAAAAATATATGGACTTGTTTATCTAGAAAGTCTCAATATCAATGGAATTTTTAATTTTCTCCGCACATTTGCAAAGGACTTAGAGACTCCTTTACAAACTTAGCCTCATACTTAGATACTCTCTCCTTTTAAGTTCTATTGTGTACTGAAGAATAGCTCATTTAATTAAAAAATCCTAACAGCATGAAATTGTGGAGTGTTGTCAGTAGTTGCAGAGAAAGGGCCAAATTCTTGTTTTCTTATTCTGGCAAAATTTCCTATAGGTGTTATGTTCTTTATGAAGCTTGGACATATACTTTAAGAACTCACCAGTAATAAAGAAAATTGTTTTACTCTTGCTTAAGCATTTTCCTGCTGGGTGATGGTAGCAATCAGAAAACTGCATGCTTCTAGTTTTTCTTGTTGTAAACTAGCAAGTGTTAAGATGAAATCCTAAATGTTTCAAAATGCTGTAAACAACTTACTTCTGATATGAATCTGTGCAGGAACAATCTCTCCATCCTCTTTCAAGAAGAACTTAAACTATAGGATAAGTTCTGCAGCCTTTTAACTTTTCCCCAGCCAAAGCTGTCATTAGTTAAAATATTATTTTTACCTGTAAAAGTACAATGAACGGGCTTTACAATCCAGATCTGTTTATACTCTATAGGGCTAGTAAAAAAGCCAAAGTTTCCCCTCTGCCATGCCCAAATAAACAATGACCCTATTTTCAAGTTCCGCTCAATAAGTGTGTTAAATGCAGAAAGTATTTTGAGTAAATGTCATGCAGCTGTTTGGTCACTTGCAATTCCTGTGGTATCGTGTCTGCCTGTGTTCTGTGTACTGCTATGGATACTGCAAGTGGACACTGCTATTTCTGACACATCTTGTCAGATTTTCTGTAAGTCTACAAGTTTTGTTCCAAGTAGATGAAAATAATGAAATATTATAAACATTAGATGGTCTTGCTCCAGTGTGTGGTGCTGTAAATCTCTGGAGATTTACAGAGAGACAGTGACAACACGAATGCGATTACACATGACACTATTTTATGAGCTAATTCTATAAAGCAGCACCTCAGCTGTGCACTGACAATAATTGTTCATGGCGACTTTTGGAATGTCCCATGGAACCTTTTAATAGATTAATTATTTGCTCATCCCAAAATAAATTCACACTTGGCTACAATTAAACAAAAGGCCCATCACTGCTTCAGGAGTTTTGCCTGAGAAGGAACTCAGGACAGAGCCAGTTGTTCCAGGGCTCAAATTGAAAAGCTGAAATACTGTGATAATCTGCCAGGACGTTCTGCTCTGGCTGTGCACCACAGCCCTATGTGCCCCTGTGAACCTTTGCACCATCCACTGATCTCTGAAGATTCTAGGCTGGTGAAGGAGAAATATTTCTTCTCTGTTGGTTCAACAGGTGACTTTGAAATGACCTATGAATTCTTCCACTTTTGTCAAGCTGAGATCAATAGCTAACGTCATTCTAGGAAAATACATGTAGGTATTTTCTCAAGGCATGCTAATTTAAAAAATAAGATCTGGAAAAACACTTGTAGTGTTAGAGCATTCAAAGACCACTCAAAAAAAAAAAAAAAAAAAACAAACCTTTGAAATTGTTATAGCAGCTGCTATAATCTATTATGTAAATCATCTGGGAATTAAACCAAAATATTTTGTGAGATAGTTTTTGTCAAATAATAAATATACTATCATTTAGACTTAATGTCTTCCCAGAGGTGTTATTGTTATGTGATGAAAGTGAAACCTCAGAGTGATCCTTATTTTGACTGATGAGGATTTAATATTTATTTATAGCAGTGCCAATGATAACACCCATATATCTGTTCAAGAGAACATATGTTTCTCAAAATCGGGTGTTGGAATTAATGCTGTTGATCCATACCAAGTTATATTTGTCTTCTAGGTGTCACCTACATATTCTCACCAAATTTAATCAGAGATACTAAAAGATAAAATATGTAAAAATAAACCCTAGAAGGTATAAGTGCCTTTGGCCACATTATTACTTATTTTAATGTTCATTTATATCACCATAAGCCTCCTTGTAGAAACTCGATGGTTACTTTTCATTGCTTGAGTGTTGTGAACTGGCTTTTATAAAAACAAGAATCAGGGCTTTTAATTCATGTTACCCTTTGGTACAGGGCTGCTGTTGGGACATGTCAGATCATCAGCCTGTTGACTAAAGTACAGTATGATTTCACTAATGACTTGGATGCATACTGCAGATTACCACATTTTGCAAATTAGTGAGTAATCAAACATCATAAAAATCAAGGATACTGCATAATGAACTACTTTATTCATTTATTTTTACAACCATATATTAGTTTTAATTATTTGCGTTAGCAATTCACTGGATGCTGGAACATGGAGATATAGAATGTGCTTCTAAAAATTATATCTCAATATCCAAAGCCCCTGTTGTAGCACTCTGATATACAATCCTTTGTAAGAATTTGGGCAAGCACCTCTGCCTTGAATGGGGAACCTTGTTTCAGGGATAATCCCTAAGAGGGCCATGAGGCCTCAGGGCCAGCCTGATCCATCCTGGTGAAGATGCCAGGGAGGACTGGCTGTCACCTTGGGAAGGTCACTGCAGCTGGGCTTGTTGCTCTCCTCTTTTGACTTTCAAAGAGCTGAGTAAGAGAGAGAAACTCATGTTGGGCAGGGTAGAGCAGAAGCCTGACTTGAGTGTCCTTGGCCACTCATTGCAAGAAATCTCTGTCTTCTGCTCCTTTATTCCACTCCTTCTTCTTCCTTTCCTGCTTCATACATCAAGCCCAGACCATGAAGAACACAAAATTTTATGTTTTACCCCTTATTTCTGGTGTAGTATCTAGTGATGGATCTGGGAGTGGAAGCTTCTATATAAGGTGCCTGTAGCCCTCAAGGAGGATTTATTCCTGGGCTCCCCTCTGAGGTGTTCACCTCCAGCACCAGTAGCTGCCTGCTGCCCACCTGGGCAGAAATCATTCCTTTCATGTCTGCAGGATGAACTTCTGTTTCTCCTGAGCTAGTGTGGGCCTCCGGCATGGAGAACATTCCCTCAGGGTCTTAATTTCTTGCCATTCCTTTAAGAGAAATACTGATTTTTAGAAGTGTCAAGGTAAATATTTTGTGCATGTATAAAACCCGTCTGCAATGTGCATGGTCTGTTTAGTTTTTTTCCTCTGTACATTTAATTTTCTTTTCCATATACTAGCTTGTCATCTGGCAGTTCCATAAACTCTCAGTTGTTAAAACCATTTCTCTTTTTTCCTTATATTTTAAGTTTGATCCATGAATGGTCTGTCAAGAGTTTTGTGTTATTGTAAGCTGAAGTTTGGATGGTAGCAGCGACAGGCCACTAACCATAATTGTGTTGCTGCTACCACTGTAACAAATTTGTGTCATTTAGCTATTCTGAAGCTTGGGAAGTACATAAAGGCAAATGTAGTACTGATGAATATTTATTGTACTGCTGTGGGATCTTAGGTTTAACCATGTTTGCCTCAATTCTGCAAAAATTCAGCCGAGTGGATTATATCAGAAAATAGGGGAGAAGTGTGAAAAACTTTGCTGCAAAAATTATTTATGACTGTGGAAAATACTTAATTACATAATTTTATAAGAACAGCGTTAGGGATATTCTTCTTGCAAAGACTGGGGTAGGAGACAAACACTTGGCCTGACCTGAAGTCAGTACACTAGTGTTGGACAAGATGCTGAGCACTGTGTGAGGTACACAGATTTTTCCCATTTGACAGTATTCAACTGAATGCAGGTTTATGCCCCAAGTATCTGTGTTCCTTGGTGACTTTATACAGAGAAAGGAGAGTTTCAGCCCCCTCATAGTCTCAGCAGGAGCAAGCCTTTTCCTCTATCACAGTCAGGGCAAAGGAAGGTTGTGTTCTCCACTGCTTCTGAGGCGGGTAGGGTATTATTAACCTACTTGAAACATGATTTTAATGTGTATAAAACATGCTAACAATTTCAACTTATTGTCAGGACATTGAATTTTTTTCTTTTTCCTTTTTGTTTCAGATAAAAATGAATATAGGAAATAGAAAATTGATAGGCATGAGTCATAATGTTTCCCTTCTTTACTTCAAGGAATAACCTTTTTGAAATAGTCATGATCTAGATTTTTTTGCTACTGTTGATAATACAGTATGCATTGGAGACTTGACATAATGAATTATATTTTAGATAATTATAGTCTTCTTAGAAGCATAGCAGCCAGTACTTATCACATATGGAGGACCTCTGTGAGAATGAATCTCAATTTTTTTATTTTCACTTTAGTGAGAGCTGCAGTTATCTAACAACCAGTGAGTCACTGCTAATGCTTGGATAAGAACCTTAGAGAAATTGTAAAGCATTGCAACAAAAAGAGCACTCTTTTCATGTGTTGAGTCTGACTGTCCGTCAGTGTAGTTGGGATAAACTGGACTGGTCAGCATCAATGCCCTTAAGTCAAGAATGACTAAAGCTGAACAATTTTGGAGGTTTAAGTAGAGGCTAAACAGACCCTAGATGATCTTATGACTCCTGCAAACAAACAACTGAATTTCATCCGTTCAAATCTAGCTAATGGTTATGCTCTTTCCCTTGGCTAGTGAGTGTGTGCAAAGTATGACCATCTCTGAATAAGAAAACCTCAGACATTTACATGAGAACATCTCTCAAGGTCATAAAGTATGTGCGCTAAAGACAAAAGGATATTAATTTGACCATAATTTGTGTGAGGGCTTTCAACAAGGCAGTGGAATGCATATTTGTAAGGCTTTTTTCCTCTAGTAATTTAATTTCTCAGGAAATGCTGCCATTAATATTTTATTTTGAGCACTGGGGTGCTAATGGTATTATCCATGTTTCTCTTTACTCCTGACAGTACACTCAACACCAAAAACTTGTTCCAGTAACATATTTATCCCCTGGTACACATAAAGTCTTCTTTTTCTTTCTATCTCTTTTTTTTCTCTCCAATGTCCCTCACTTATAAAAAGCAACAATGTTTAGAAAGGCTGGAAAAATAACGAGATGGGGTTCATATGAAAAACTGTGATTTTTCCAAGTGAAATTAGAAACAGGGTCTCTTTAACATGGAAATTTGATTTTTGTACAATTTGAAGACTCATTTCTGCAACTGTCACATATGTAAAATTTCCAGTGAAGTCAAAGAGGCCTTTGAATACAAAGAAACAGCACAATCAAGCTCTGAATATATATATATATTCCATATGCTTTTCTCTCTCTCCCAGTGATGTACATGCTATAATAATTTCATCCAGATAAAACTCTCATCATTTTAATTTTTACAGTCCTTAAGCTGTTTAAAAAATAAAATTAATAAAAAACAATTTCTGAGAAGAAGAACTCCTCTTTGTGAGAGCATTTAATTAGCATCTCTTTTTTAAAATTTTAATCTGAAAGGGGAAATATTGCATTGTCAGGACATCCTTGAATGATATCCTAGATATTTTGTTTGTTTGGAATGACTTGAAATCACACAACTTTACTGAATTATAACCAGATAAATATATCTAAGCCTGAGGGCAGGAAGTCCTGGCAGTTGAGCTGTGGGGAACATGCAGTTTGTCCAAACCAGATTCTTCTGTTCCCTTTTACCAACAAATCTAGTAGAAAGCTTTGTTTTCACTCTCTGCATGATAAATAAAGTCCCTGATTATGGTGCCATATTAGTGCCTGGTACTTATGTTTGTAATTCTACCTATTCTCATGGAGAGATGAGACCTCTGTGAATCAAACCTCATCAGGTCAGGTTTTGTTTGGGTTAGTGCCTATTCCAAAGCAGGGAAAATATCACATATTGCAAGTCTTCTGGGACTGATGAATCACACCTTGGCTTCGTAAGGTCATCTGCAAGAGTTATTCGAGCTGCCAGACCACCCACCTCAATTTTTGATTTTCCACAGTGTCCAGTTTTATCTTCTATTTACCCATTTAAAAGTTCCCTCCCCCTCTGCCCGATCTCACTTGTAAAAATCAGTTAAGAGGAGACTGTAAAAAAGTCCTTTGCATGTTCGTACAACTCTGTTTGGTTGAACCCTTTTGTAAACAATTTTTCTTGCATGACAGAGCATGTGCTGTGTGGCAGACATTTTTATGAGGTAGCCTAGGACAGGGCTAATCACATCACCCTGTCTCAGGTTTTGACCTTACCACTGTTGTGCACTGAGCCTAAAAATTGGACACTGGCAACCACATTGAGGGAAAATAAATGGGAAATGACATTCTAGTTAAAAAGAATAAGTAGATTTTATTTTATTGAAACAAAAGGTCATAGGACTTTTATTTATTGTTCTTGCATGAGTGTAATTAAATAGCTGCTGTGTTGCCACGTCAAATGATTAAAAAAAAAAAAAAGGGACAATTTCACTTGCCAGGACCCAATTCATGATTCTGCAGCTGTTTTACATTCAGGCCTTTAATGAAGCCAGTGGAAACTCTACCTGGAAAGCAATAAGAGAATAATATTCTTATGTGAAACATCATTTATAACATCTGTAATAAAGCAGGCTAAATCATACCTTGCCATTTGAAATCATAAATAGTGCGTTAGCTTTTAAAAGCAGCCTTTGTCCTTTTGAAATCTTTTGATGTCAGGCTGCTTTAAGAAAAGCCTAAGTAGATCTCTTCCGTACAGTGGCTTGATTAAGAAAAAAAAAATCATTACAGAGTCTTCAGTACATCTCTAATGAAAAGTAGTATATAAATGTGAGCCTGGTAATTCATTATCAGAATCAGAAACAGAAGAATTTGTTGATACAGCCATTATTGTTTCCACAAGAAATAATAAAATAAGCTATTCTAAATTGATTACTGGCATATTTTTTTAATATATGTATATGTATGTGCATGCATGCAGATTGGTGACATAATCTTTAATAACCTGTGTTTAAGAATGTAATTTTTCACTGATGCACTAAACCTCTTACTCATAGATATATTGGCACCTTTTACAGTGATAGCCTAACTGTACAAAATCAGAGACAAACTCTGGCAGCACTATCAAGGGTCTTTCTTAAAACAAGGTAGAAATAGGTCCTGCAAATTCAGAAAAAACAACTTGTATTTTTTCAAATTGAAAAATAACAGTTACTTGCAAAATGCCAGCTGCAGAGAGGGATGTGATTTGGAGGGCAAATTTCCTGCAGCTTCCAATATAAAACCATCTAAACCCAATGTAATGTCAGAAAGTCAGATCCGAGCCACATGTGTGTGACCTAAATTGTCCTGGGAAACCTGCACACCATGGCCAGTGCTCAGGCAGCTCTTCTGGGGTGCTTTGCTGAGGTGCTGAGGCAGGACCTGGGAAAGAAACTCAAGTTCAGAAGAAATGGCTGCTTTAGGGTGTTTTCTGAGTAAACTGACTCCAGTGAAAAGTTCTCAGCCCTTTTCACTCTTGAGTTCTTTCCGTAGCTCCCGTCTCTGGCACGGAGCTCTGGGATGGAGCTCCCCACAGCCAGCAGCTGGCTCACGCCGTGCCCTTCCCTGCGTCCCTGCCTCAGCACTGGGCCAGGCGGGTCCCCAGGGTCTCCAGGTGTCCCCTGCCCAGCCGTGCTCCAGCAGAAGCCTGGAGACCCTGCTGGAAAGGGGCTGGTATGGGGAGCTCTGGATAAAGGCAGAGGCTTCTGGTTGGGAGAAATGAGCAGACAAAGCTTGTCCCAGCACCTGCCAATCAATCAAATTGAGCACAGACCAGTGGCCAGCCCTGGAAACCCTCGACCGTCACTTACACTAACAGAATTATCCCTCCCTGATGTTGCCTCAGAGAAGCAGGTCCCAGATGTTACCAGCTTAATAATTTTCTTATTTCCCAAGGACAAAGCTCCCTGCAGCTCCTGCACCGAGGGCCAGGTGGACACCTGTGGTGGTCCTCAGAGCTTCGCTTTGCCCAGACAGCTGACAGAGCACATTGAAATGGCTCCTCCAAAAAGGACAATTGCATTAGGACTTGATCTTATTTTTTTTTTTTCTATTTTTTTATTAGGTGAAATAAAATAGGAGAAGCACAGTGCTCTAAACCATATATAAATGTAATTTTTGCTGCCCTTCTTTTTGTTGTGTGCATGCCACTTTCCAAAAGGCAGAAATAAATTATTTGGTCAGAATTTGACATGAGACATGAAGATTTCAGAAGTTTGAGACAGAGCCTGCTCTTGTCTGCTGTGTGCACCCTTGCCATGGGGCAGGGTGATTAGTTGCAGCGACACCAGGATGCACATCCCCCATAACTTTGGGCCACTGCTAATGCTTCCTCTATGCTTTCGGTTTATTGTACCCAAGGGATTGATGACCTCTAGAGCCTAATTTTCATATCACACTTTTGGCATGGATATTAGACACACTGTAATTGCCTCTTCTGATTTATAACAGAGTAAGGGGACTCAGATTCATTCTGAAGGGGACATGCTTATCCACAACTTCCAGATGTTGACAATGCAATTAGTCCCTATGAGGAAAGAAAGAGAGGTGTTTCTTCAAGCCCATACTCAATTTCCACACTCCAATCCCTCTTTGTTTTAACTTGGCCCACATGCTGGTATGTAACAGTGATAGTTGGATATTTTTGGTTTCGAGTCATATGGAGAATCTGCACCCAATTCGCTGATAAATAGATGGATAAGGTGCTGGAAAAAGAGGGTAAATACCTCCATTAAAGCATTGTAAATAATTGGTCTTAAACAAGAATATATGGAGAAAACAAAAATACTACTATTAAATACACCTTTGCTGTCTGCAGTAGAACACAAGACAGATTTGCAACATTATTTATTTCCACCAGCTTTGAGCCTGAAATACAAATATGTCCAGTATTTATATACTAATTTACTTAAAAGAAATCTTTACTTTATTAAAACATCATTATGCATATTGGAAAGTTAAAAGTCAAAGCTATGTAGCTGCTGAGGTAAAATTCACATTTATTGTCCACTGAATGTGATGGAAATTGAATTTGTCAGGAAGCTGATTGATATCTAGAAGTGTTTTGTTTTCAGTGACTGGCACTGCAGAGTTACAACCATCTATCATCTAACAGGTAATTAGTCAGATTTCTCATCATGAGCCTTCAATCCTGCTGTTTTATTATTGAAATACCACAAACCAGTAGGCATCTGAATGCAGATAAAGTTCTCTGTCATGGTCTTAAGGACAAAGCCAACATTTTGCAGCTCAGCTGTAGTAAATTTGAATAAAAGTCACTGAAATGTGAGGCATGATATTAATATATATCGGGAAATGAGATCCTGGAAATCATCATCAGTGTTGACTTTTTATTTTTTCCCTGCAAAAGGATATTTAATATTAAAATCTTCAGTGTTGTAATGTGGAAAAATATGTCCCTGTACAGAAGGAGGTTGGCTGGGGCAGAAAGCCTTTTGGAGCTTGGGGGGGATAAGGTGGAAATCAGTGTTTGTATCTCTGAAGCCCCATGTCCCTGCCCCTCCTCCCAGTGGCAGACATCAGATCCTCCCATTCAGGACCCCCAGGTCCTTCCTGGGTTCCCAGAGAAGCCAGTCTTGCTCCTGCATGTGTCTGTGGTAGCTTTCATTTGTCTCCAGAGAAAGCAAAGCACGACTCTCTGAGCTTGGCCCCATTCGAAAGTGGGCAAGAATGGAGTTTGGGACTCAGGTCACAGCTGACCCTGGAAGTTTATGTTTATACAAAACCAGCTCTGTTGGGAGGTGGTTATAAGCACTTCACTTATAGTTGAGTGCATGTTTGAACCATTTGAAATCTCCAATAAAAAAGGATAAAATAAAGTATTTGATAACGGTTGTTACCTACATGATTATGCACCCCTTTTCTTCTCCCCTCATCTCTTTGAAGTGTTCACTGTATATGGTATAACAGCAGTTGAACAAACATTATTAGATAAAAATATAAAAAAATAAAAAGAAACTGTTACTAGAGCTTCAGGAAAATAAGAACAATGAACTGATTACACTACTAGATGTATTGCATTCTGGGTTCTGACTCTATTCAATGCCTACAAGGAAATTGAAAATGTGCTGCTGTTCATCCTTAAAATACTGCTTTTGTAACAGAATGCAATTGTATGAACTCATATTAGTAAAAGCTAAATTAATGTTCGGTTTTGGGACTAACTGATGTAATTTAGCTGCACAATTGACTCATAGCACTGGCTTGCTGGCAAACTTGGTGGCTTCAGTCAAATCTAAATTTTTTTAAGCTTAGTTCTAATGCAATTTTTTTTTATTTGTGGAAGTCGGTGTTCATAATATCTCAGCCCTTCATAATGTCGAGACACAACACCCTTTAGTTCTTAATGAGTCATAAATATTGTTATTTTCTAGAGAATTTCCATTGCTGAATATGCAAATTTTATATACTTCTGTAATTCTGAGTTAGAAAGGATAATTCGCCATAGCTGATAAAGTGTTCTATGCTACACACAAGGAAACAATTGTTAAGAAAGTTAGCTAATCATACTAAAAAATGTTTTGATCCAAAATGTCTAAACATATCTAGAATGAATAAAATGTCCAATGGGTATCACTTGTTTAAGGATTCAAAGAATTTGATGGTAGTAGAATTTAAACCACAGTGTACATTATCAGATAACATATACATGAATATTGTATTACAACATTTATTTAAAGCTTTCTTAAGATTATCCTGTATTGCAGAGCCAAGTAATTTTGAATTATGAGTTCATTGAGCCTGCTTGAGCTGACACTGTCACGTGTGAGCAAGAGGTTGAGACATGATTAACAGTGAAAGAGAAGAGTGTCTATTAAAGAGACAGCTGAAATGTGAAGGAAGGTAGCTCCTATTCCACCAAGTTTGGCACAGAGGAGGACCAAAACTTGGACGTTCTGAATAACACCAGACTTTTGGGGAGGGTGAAATGGAATTTACACTTTGTGGCTGAAACCCATCTTTCAAGTAAATGCTCCCTGCAGAGGGGATCAAATAACCCCTTGATGGAAAATGCAAATATAAACCTGACCATGAGCCGCAGCTTTTCTTTACACTCGTTCAGTACAAGAGGTCTCTTTTACATGAAATTCAGATAGCTTGTATGTTTGGGTAAATTAACTCTGTCAAGCTGTTTGTAAACAAATCCCTTATTTCTTGTGCAGCTATTCTGCAGTCCAACCCTTACAGTGCATCTGGAAAACAAGTTCCTGTCTTGAGAGGATGTAGTGAAAGGAATTTATAGAAAAAGATCAGAGGCATATATGAAATCAGAGTAATTGACAAAACCCCTAAAATTGGCAGAACATAAGGTGACTGTCAAAGTGTGGTGGAATACATTAGCAGTAATAAATAACACAGAAATCTCACTTCATGGAAACAAACCAATGCAAACACTGAAGACAGCCCATGTAAAACACTAATTAGATATAACTTCATTTTTGAAATGATTTAACGGGTCAGAGAGCCATTCCCTGGCACTGCCCTAGTGGACACCTGGGCAGAGGCAGCCAGCTACCCCTTCAAGGTCCCCAGGCTTTGCAAAACGCCTGTGGGGAACCAGGGGCCAGACCAGGGGAACAAGAAGAAACAAAACGTCTCATGCATGGCAGACCTTGGAAAATCTGGGCCATGGGACGATACAGAAGCCAGGATTTCCCTAGGTTATTAGAGATTAACAAGGTTTTTGCAGGAGCACTTCTAAGCAATAGGTCACAGGCTATGTTAGATTTGCTGAATATTTGAAAATATGAGTTATAGTCCTTGTCAGTGCACTGAACTAATCATGTGTGTTGGGAGTCTTGTGCTTCAAGCTGTACTTTGAAGCAGCTTGTATGAGTAGCTGATGTGATTGTTGACTCTGGCATTGTACATTATAATTTAAAAGAATTTATACTGGTTCTGATTCTGCCTTTTCCTTCCATGAGCAGTTAGCAGTTTAAATTTTAAGAGCTCCTGTGTATCAGCATTTTGTTTCTTGCTTTACTTTTCTGCCTCCCATCAAGCAAGTACCAAGCTGAGGGCAGGAGGCCAGGGATGGCCTCTAGTGAAATACTGAGGTGTCTTATTCTTAGGCAATCACCTTTGGACAGTTGTCACATGAACACACGTTTCCTCCTAAATGGCTGCTCACCATCATCTGCATCAATAGCAGCTCCACTGGTCTCTAAATAGAGGAGCCTTGGGCAGCCCAAATCCTCTGCTCTCTCCCATCTCCTCTGTGCCTGTGGTCTGTTTTCAGGCACTCGTAGTGTCCATTATTCCACAGGGCCTTCTTCTGCCTGGCACTTGACCACCAAGAGGTCTGTGAGCTCAGAGGCCAGTCACTGCCCAGTGTCTTACACAGGCAGCCCGGTGTCATCGGCACAGCACGGACCACGGAAATGAGAAAAGGGGCTACCATGACTTCCTGCCCCCGTCATTGTTTGCTGCCAAGTCCTGCCACCACAGTGGCCTCACGACCAGCCCCTGTACAGACATAATTTGACAGAACAGGCCTGGTACAGCCCACACCCTTCAACGCCCTCAGTTCTGGTGCTTTGTGGCTTGTCTCTCTCTGTATGGATGAGTAAGATACTTAGAGCCTTATTTAGACAAAAGTACAGAACAAATAGCAATGATCAAATGGGCACCTTGCAGAGGTCTGGTGGAACAAAAGTGACAGTGGTGGAGGGTCAGAGGAAAGGGTTCTTCTCGTCTCTGAGTTTTACATTCATTTTGATAGAGGCGAGATCGATTTTGAAATGAAGTTTCAAAGCACTAAGTCTTTAGAAGGACTGCTCGTAACAGATTATTTTCCTTTTGATGTGAGTAGATTAATTAAGCTGCTGAAATCTAAAGTGAAGGGTAAAGTCAAGCCTACCCTCAGCAGTAAGCGTGAGCTGGCAAGTATGTAATGGGTACTTTTCTCTCACCTTTCAATTGCAATTTGGGTGTCCTGTTTAGAGTGACGATGTGCAGGCTGTTCTTTCAGGAGATCCAGCAGGCACGTGCTGGTGCCAGAGCAGGACCCATCTCTCAGTGCTTTGCCAGGTAAAAGCCTGTCAGTTCATCCTGCCCCACCGGAGGTGCGTGGGAATGGCATCACCCGCTGGTGCAGCTCTCATTCCCCTCACATGGAGAAAAGGGGAGGGACAACCCATCGTGGAGGGACATAGGGGACATAAGGGGATGAGAAATGCTGGCTTTCTTTCCTGTGGGTGCAAAAAGCCCTGACTTCTACCCACACATCCTCCCACCTCCAGGCACCTGAAGCAAATCCTGTAAGAATGGCAAGGCTGCAAGGGGCTGAATACGTGGGGCTTATCTAATACCCTCAGGGATAATGATAACTGACGCATTCACAGAAAGAAATTCTTTAAAGTTCAGTGGTTGTAAAATGGATAATATATTCATGTTTTGGTATGTTTATTAAATACTTAACAATGTAATATTTTGAAGACTATCCTAGCATTGCTATCTTTTTGCATGTGCCTAGTTACCATTTTAAACAACTACAAAACAGGGACATGTGGAAGTGAAGATTTCCTAAGCATCCCAAAGCAATATATGTGTGTGATATATGACATCCTTCCATAAATCCTAAATTTACACAGTATGCTAATGCTTGATTCCATAATTTCTTTTAAAAATGATTATACCCTGCTGCTAAGAGCAAAGGCATACTAAAATCAGTTTTCTATGCTTTTCCAACAATGAAATGCAAGCCAGCACACCACATAACCAATACTTACCATATGTTAGAAGATAATCCAGTAGGCTTCAGACACTGACATGATTTGCTTAAATAAAAATCCTGTTTTTTAAGGCAGTAACAACAGCCTACCATTTTTATTATTCCTTTAGTGACCTACTACAGAAACACTAATATTAAATATAAATATTTTTATTGTAAATCAGCCTAGTCTATTTTTATTGCCTTTAATGTGGGATGGCACTGGCTTAGTTGCTAGGCTAGAGGAAAAAGAGCTGCCATTAAATAATTGGGTTGTTCGAAAAAATTCTCAAAACCAGAAAATATTCATCAGATCAAAAGAAACCTAAAGAACAGCTTCAAGACTTCTCTGGTATATTGGAGATGAGATGAAACAGTTCAATTTGGTATTAAAATAATTAAATATTGTCTAGAAAAACAGCTATAAAATATTTTTGTAGAGTGCTGGTGTCTCTTAAGTGCAGTTCATTGCTTTCCCATGCTGTACCAAATGAGACTTAATATTAAGCACATGCTTAAGTGTTTACAAATTTGGGGTCTAAGCAAAGAAAATGTGAAATGCAATTTTTGCAGTGAAAGGAATGAATGCATCTGACAGGCTAAGATTAAGGCTCTATGCACTAATGTGGCATCTTTCATTGTTAGAGAATGATAAGAAAATAGAAAAATTGCATGTAGAAAGTAGAAGGTAGCAAATACATGAATTCCCTTTCTTTCAGACTCACCAGGGAAAACATACTTGATCTCAAGTACTGCTTAAAGGTAGAAAATACAATTTTTTAAAGCTGAGATACTTCCAATTTTCCCCAAATCATTAGGACATCAGAGCTAAACCCTTGGCCCCACTGAAGTCAGTGACAGATGAAAATACAGATCTAAAAGAAATTTATAGCTATTATCACTAGACCATTTCTCTCACATCATACTTTTAAATACTGTTATAATTTCAAGTTATGCAATGACATGATTCTTAGAAAAATGTATTTGCACCTGTGAGGCAGTGCTTTATATTTCCTTTTAATGCTAAAATTGTGTCATAAATCACAGCTTGCTGGATCTATTTATTAACAGCTCTGTTTCTCCAGCTAGATTTTTTGAATTTCTGGTGCCCTTTTTCTCAGACAAGACTATTCCAGCTGAAGTAGTGGCTAGTTTTATTGAGTAATGGACTGAGCAAACCCAGTAGTTATGGGGATACAAGGAGTATTCCCAATGGGAGCATTTGGCAGTATGTAGAAATATTTGTAATAGGAGGACCTGGCATGTTTCCAGCATCTGCAAAAAATGTAGACTCCTCCTTTACTCCCAAAATATGCAAAGGGTTTACAGCTGAGAACAGAGAAATGTGGGAACTCCACAACTTGACACATTGATCTGCTCCCAAATTGCCCACAACTCTGTACGTGCTTTGGAACACCCTCTGCAAACCCCAGCACTTGGATTAAGTGTTCGTTAGTTCTTTTTCTAATTAATAGCAGAGTGAATTATTTTGCTCATTATGTAGTTAGCTATTTATTGGGCCAGATCCTCAGCTGGGATTAATCAGCATAACTATTGATCTTGACAGGACTTCCCCAATTATATCAGTTATAGTTCTGGATATTTGACTTTATGTCATTTTTCAATAATACACTAGAAATTAAAAATAGAAGTATATGTTTGAATATTTATAGGTAAATTAAATTCAGAATTGTGATAAGTACAATAAATTATGCACAGAAATTAATTTTGGACTAGGTTTTGTAGGAACAAAATAGGATTCATTCTTTTAGCTGCTGGGATCATTTTATGAAAGCGTATTCAAAATTACTGAGAGGATTCTCTTGTGGCATAATCCCATTGAAATTAATAGCTACACTATACAACACTTACTAGACAATAATTTTTTTTTTTGACATTTGGAAAATATTGCAGGTTATCTCAACCTTCTGTTCAGTCAAAGCTCACATGTTTAATTTGTTGTAACCTACTTTAAAGACAAATCAACCATATCCTTTTCCTTAGTATTGAAAAATAGATTGTACTAATTGTTTATAACCTTGGGTTATAAATGTACACCCTGGGAAAAAGGGCCAACAGAGGACACAGAAAATGATATGACTGTCCAACGGTAGGAATATTACTTTTGAGAAAATATATAGGTACAGTAATCTTAACAAAACTTATGACATGAAAACCTGGATACCACTTTCACAACATTCAAACATGTAATCCCTTTTGCAGTAAATCCCAAATCCTGCCCTGTAGAAATGCAGCCTGTGGGCACATTTCAAATTAATGAATGAACACACACATGGTGATGTACTAGAATTTAGGGAGGATTTTAAAGCATATTTAGATTCCTAACTCACTTATTAAATCAAACAATCTAAATATGTTTAAAAATTGGCCATTTACACTATTTACTGAAGGACTCATACAATTGCAGACCAAACCTTCACTTAGTTATGCAAAGATGTTCTTGTGAAAGTGTTAGGGAATTTAGGCTTGAGCAGTATTTTAAAATAATTGCCATATTTATTTTTCCAGTTCATTTTCTGAATGTAGGAAGAGCCTTGGGATGGTCAGGGTTATCCATGAGGAGAGAGAGTTTCTTCCACACATGCTGTGCAAAATACTATGGCTGCTTGGAGGCATCTAAAGTTGCACTATTTTATGCCAGTGTGGTAGTGTCACTTTCCAAAAACGTGACTGATTTACACCTTAAGAAAATTGTGTTCTCCATAGTTACCTGTATTGTGCTTCCCCAGATGAGACTGATTTGTCACAAAGACTGAGAGGCACATTGCTAGCAAACTCCTATCCCTGAATTTTAGTCGCATGAGGAATTATTGTCCCAGCTGTTTTTAATGAGAGTTGCATGGCTAAAGCTTAGTCTGCTCTTGAAGATCTTTGTGCAGGACCAAGAATTATTCTAGCAACAAGAGAATTGGCTCAGAAAGTTGTAAATTAGAGTTGATTAGATAAGTATTGTGTCCTTCCCAACCCATAAGCAAGACGTAGTACTGTGTTCTAATATGGAAACTATAAAATTGATTTTAAAGTATGTTGTAGAGTTAGTGGTCAAGAATGTATAACTATATGAATAAGATAAACTCAAATTGTAGGAGGTTTGAATAATCTTGCAACATGATGTATATCAAATGTATTATATAACACTTGCCTCTTTTTTTCCTGCCTGTACCATGATATGTGTACTTGTTTTACAAACAGGTAAACTGAATTACCTAGTAGTAGCTATAAAACATATTGTATAAATACAGATTTCTCCTGGTATTTGTGGGCTGTGGTCCTGCAGTTCATTGCATGGTCAATTGCTGGAAAAGTTGTTCCTGGGGAATTTCAGTGGGCCCTTCTCTGTACAAAAATGGCAGCTTCTGATTGAGGCTTACCAGACATGTGGAATAGAGAGTGCTTTGTACAGGGGCAACACCTAACCCAGGTATATGGTACTTTATTATCAATATGGAAACACCTTGCAATCACCTACGTATATGACTTCTCTTCTGCTTCTTGAGTCCTGACTGTTCTACAGAAAATTTGAAATACATTCACTCAGTAATCAGTGCAACTGCAGAGTTCAGTTATACTCTCTTTAATCTCTGGGAGAGAAGTTGTACCTACAGCAACTCCTGAAGAGCAACAGAAGTATCTACAAGAAGAGGAAACTCCTCAAGACAAAAATTTGAGAGTTAGCTCAAGGATTTGTCTACTTGTACAGTGCTTTGTTAGCAGACCTTCCTCCAGAGTCGCTGTATATTGGCAAAAGTGTATATTGTCAGCACATCTTCTGTTGGTTCCCCAAGTAGGAAAACTATGCTGACAAAAGGACATTAATTGACCAATGGAATGTTTGGCTTTGTAATCTCATAAAAATTACAACTCCTGTCTGACAGAGATACAGCAACTAAAAAGTCAACTTTGAGCTTCTCCTGGTAGTAAGAAACATATCAAAACCTATCTTCCCTCCCAAGAACAAAGTTCATCTCTTGCGTAGTCTTTGTTGGCGTATGCACTCAGCACTGCATATTTGCCATTTTAGAACCAGAGAAAAGCAAAGTCATGCGACCCCAAGGCTCACCCTTCAGAGAGCTCTTTCCTTGTGAAGGAAATTCATGGAGCTGCTATGAGTAATCCTCCAGTCTGCACCACACAAAGCTCCATGAATGGTGCAAGATGGGTTGCAGCAAGATTTATAAAGAGGACCTAAGGTAATGCCACAGTGTCTTAGTTTGGAAGACAGGTATCTGCTAGGGACAACAGGAGCCCCTTTCTGGGAATGGAGAATGCAAGCCCTCCCCCTCCGAATTGTTACAATCCCGAAATTGAGAAGGACTCTCAGGCAAAAAATGTAAGGGGATGGGAATAACAGTTCTTTACTACTGCATATAACTACTGCATATACTGCATATAACAAGATAAACAAAATAACAACAATAACTGTGGTATTAACAACAAAAGAGAATCAGGGCGCAGTGAGTCTTTTTACCACAGGCACCTCTTTTGGTGCAGTCACTGTCACAGGCGGCCGGGGTGAGCAGAAAGCCCAGGGTGTCACAGCACGGGATGTGTCAGGAGCTCGGCGGCCGCAGCTGGAGCTGTGGGAAGGTCCCGGCAGCAGCAGGGGGTGCGGGACACGGCCTGGGGAAACCAGAGCAGGAGCGAAGGAGCAGCGGGCGCGGGCACCGCGGCACCGCGGCTCCAGAAAAGCAGGGAGAGAGCAGGATCCGAATTCCCGGCACACACGGACAGACGGTGCTGGGTCACTCCGAGCTGGGCTCCGGTGGTGCCGGTGGAAACTCTCCCCGCAGAGTCAGAGAGCAACAACAGCCTCGCTATCTCCTCCAAGAGAGCAGCTCTCTCCAGCGAGAAGAACAGAAGTGAAGTGTCCCTGCCCCGGCTGCTACCTTCCCTCTTGATTCTTTGGCCATTTCCTTTGTCTTTCTTGAGTACCCTTAAGTACCCAGTAATTAGTTTCCCTAGCAATGTATGGGAGAAAATTCTGTAAGAAAGAAAACCAACCCCCAACACACAGAAACCCAGAAAAATAATAACTTTTCTCTTTGAGGCATCTGTGGTGAAACTGATACAGATGTATACACGTCTTAAGCACAAATTAATTTAATTTCTTCATCTTATATGGTGTTAAAACGTCCATGAAAAGGTGTCTGACCCTTCTAAGCTGTGGCTGATACACAGCAACTCTGGATCAGTTTAGTTTAACCAGTCCTTGCTCAATAACAAACTTTCTCATAGAAGCAAACAGCTTGCTCTCTTCCCTCCAGAAAACTTTGTCCTCTCATGTTTCTTTGCTTACCTGTCACTATAGGAAAGACCCATCCTCGCTGCAAGCTCTGATACAGCTTTCTCATTAAGCACCACAGACGACTGTGCAGCCACAGAAAGGCTCTGTTCTGTACTTCATACTTCTGTCACATGAGAAACTAAACTGCTAAGTATGGTAGCCACAGTTCAGTTGGCATGCTTTGAACATGTGATTGCCATCATTTTGCATAAAGCCAGGCAATCAGCAGGAGTTCCAATCATTACTAGATAGTTTATTTTCACACTATTTTTCATATAGTACATTATTTTGGAATTCATATCGGTGAATGGGTTAGTAAAGATTAAATTAGACAATGTAATGATAATCAGGACATTGTGCTGACTGTAGAAGAAGTAATTTGATTATCTGAAAATTTGTCAAGGAGGAGGGAACAAGAACTAGAAGTTTTGAGTATCTTTGAGATTTGAGAAGGATGGCATTAAAGAGTAAAAAAAGACTGCACAGGGTATACCTAGCTGTGATGCAGTTACTTGAAAAATAAAAGAAAGGTTTGAAAATTAAAATTGAAAACAGTGATTTTATTTTTTTTAATTAAAAAAGTAAATGTTACATTAGACACTTTTAATTACATATGAAAACAGAGACAGTCTAGGCTGATTTAAAAGTCTGCATAGAGGGCAAAACTGAAAATAGCAAAAAGCAAAAAAAAAACCCAAACCAAAACAAATAGAATTAATAAAATAGAAGGGGAAAAAGCCCTAGAGAAGGAATTAATACACCTCTGCTTCGGCATTAGCGCTTTCAAGGAAGCTCTGGCTGCCTGTCAGAGCCCCACTGAAATCAATGGGTTACTGTGTGGGTGTGGATATCAACCAGTTCTGTGCAGTTTGCAGGCTCTTGGCTAAGATGTGAAGCTATCATCACCTTAACCACTGTGCTTGTATGCTATATCACATTTCTCCATCTGGATTCTGTTTTTTTGTCTCTTAAACCAGCAGCCTCCTTGGAGCAGGGACTGTCTCTTCTGAATATTCAGCACTTAGCACAACGAAACCTTGATCCCAGCTGCAATTTAGAAGAGCAACAATTATTTTTGATGATGTTAAGTGTAAAGATTTCCAAAACAAAGCAGAATTTGATCACCAAAAGTGCTGGACTGGCCTAACAAGATTTGGGAGTTATTTTAATAATTCTGTCTTGATATTTACAGGTTCAGCAAATGTCTGTAAGACTTATGTCAAATACAAATGTTTCAAAAATGCTTTTGGTGGTGTTAGAAAATACATATGAAAATTTCAATATAATTTCTCACAATGTATAGATCAACTGATCTCTCTTCAAAAAGATTTTAGCCAGTCAGTTGTAGGGTAGAGATGCTGCTGTTTGAATTAGATCTGTTCTTGCAGAAAGCTGACAGTGCAGATGACCTCTGTAAACCCTCTGCGTGGGCTCCTCATCCCACACGCCTCACATCTTATCACTGGTGCTTATGGTGCCATGAGTGAACGTTTCAAAAAGCCAGAGGTGACTTGCAACCATGCCACTTTTCCCAAAACTGCTAAGAGGGATTAGTTTCAGGATCCTGAAGCTCTGAAGTGACCAAGTTATTATTGATTTAAAGAATTTAGGAACAGGCATCTTTTGAGCCCTCTTTGTTGGTACAAAACCACTCATAAGCATTAGTAATTTTTGAAAATTTTGGCCTAGCTTACCACAGATGTTGACAGAATGGGACATACATACAGCTCATTGTATGAGTTTAGATACCTTGTAGAAATATTTCATTGGCAATAGTGATATTTACAGCACCTTTATACCCTGGAAATGCCATTGTTATTTGACACTGAACATCAATCATACATCCCCATCAATGTACGTCAGAGAACTGAGGTCCTTTTGGAAACTAATGGAAATATTTAGTTAAGAGCCATAATGGGTAAAAGAGAGAGCACCCCTGTGACTTTTAAATATGGAGCAGTGAGCTTACACGAGTCCTGAAATTCATATTAATTTCACATTTGACTAGATATTTTTCATTTGCAAGTCAACACAAAAAGGTCAACTGAATTAACAGGAAAAAAAAAATTCTTACACAAAACTATCTCTGCTGCTTTTATGGTTTTACTGAATCCATAAATTTAAGAACCAGCAGTTCCTAAAAAAAACAGGCATGGAAAGTCCGTTCAGAATGATTACAGACCTGATGTTCTCAGAGGCAAGCAGAGTGACCAGGCAGCAGCTGTGTCTAGGAGGTACAATTGTGATTTTCTCTGCCCAGCAGCCTTGCTGTTTTGACATACAGCTGTACTAATACTGCCATCATCCTTCAGATCCCTGCAGCTGGAGAAAGGCACAAGTTAGATCTGCTTTGATTTAATACATAAATACCAGTTTTTAAGGTGCTTCATTCACATGGACACAATACATAATGACTCAACAATGTAAAAATTATGAGATTATGATTTGTGTCATTCAAGACACAGTACTCAGGTAATCCTAGAAAGCTGGAGACTGACAAAAAACATATGGGTAACTCTTAAAACTGTTCACTATTAACAAGAGAAACATGGCAAGTCACTGGGGAAACTTGACTGAATTTACATTTTTGTAGAGATGTTGAAGATGTGTATCTGGACATATTGAAGCAAAATCTTACACATAGAGCTAGTATATTCATATACATCAGCTAAAATTTTCAAATACCTAGGATTAAAATTTAGTCCTAAACTGATATTAAGTTTCCTAATTATGCATGACTGTGGACCCCATACTCATAATTCTCTGCTGAAGTCAGAGCTTCCAGCTGGACACTGCCCGTGAATAATCAAGCAATTTTATTTAGAGGCCTAAATTTGGATGTAATATTTCAATACTGTAGATGCCCATCATAATGTTTGTTTCATTTGCATGTTTCTCTGTTTGAAATGTTAAGTATTCTAATTTATTATGTTGCGATAATATGGCTTTTACTTTTAAAAACTTGTTTTATTTCGAGAGCTCAGTAGAGGCAATAGGTGCAAAAAAAGGTGATTCAAAAACTCTGACCAAGCTGGGGTTTACTTACAGGGAGCTGTATTTTTTTCCTGACTCTAGTCGTATGTGAAATAATACAAGTGATGATCCACAGTACACCTTATGATGTACTGTGTAATGATCGAGTAATGCAATTAGTCAAAGACTGATTTGTCTAATGGTATAATAACAGGGGTAAAATCTTAATGAGTCTACCTACAGCTTTGCAGGTTGACTTCACAAGGGATTTTCATGATTAAGGCTCAGGAGCCATGGGCCACACAGGTCAAACCATATCTTGCTGCATAAGGGAATCCAAAGCTTCTCTCTTTTTGTTTTGCTGGAGATGATTCAAATTCACTGTGGTCCACATATGAAGAGCAGAACTTGATAATAGCTGAGTTGTGACAGGAAACACAATCAGCTCTGCGAGTGCTGCTAGGCACGAGGCAGTGGGGCAGGCCAGTGCATCCGTGTCATCAGCTCTGTGGGAGCAGCCTGTCCCCTGGTGAAAGACCCCGGCCACTCGCTGCCTGCACAGCCACTGTCATCATTGCTGAGGGATCTTTGTGGGGGGGGATGCTGGAAAATGAAGTTTTTATATGTGGAAAAAATAAATTATAGAGACCAGGTTTATAGAAGGATGTATTATTGCTCTGTGAGACTGAACAAGAGAGTCAGGAAAAATGCAGATGGTTCAGTCCTGTAGCAAATGTAGAAGTCTTGTGTGCCTGGGGCTGGACTGCCTTAATCAACTGCTGTGATGGGATGACAGAAAGGTAGTTTTTGCCCCTATTCTTCCTTGTTAATATTCTTTTGCCACCATGCAAACCCGGAGTGCTGCTGTAGGCATTGTGGAGCAGAAAGGGTGGATCACTGCCATGCGGGTGGCAGGGAGGGGGGCACAGACAGCTCCTGTGGCCATTTGCATTTCTGGAGTCAGGGATACCAGTCTCTGCCCAGAACAAGCTCTGTCTTCTCTGAGGTTTACAGAGATGCACAGGGATTTAAAAGGGTGCAAAGCAGGCATGACAAGCTGACACTATGGGTAGCAGACCTGACCTGTGCATCACAGAAGCATGAGCCAAGGTTTGTCCAAATTTGTTAGAGAAGCCCTGTGCTCCCAGCAGCCCATCATCCTCCCTTCTCTGAAGTGTTTCAGCCAGGGTGAATATCTTTTAGGGTACTGAGGACACTAGTGCAAGTACTTTTTGTGTGAGAGAACTGACCATCTTATTTCTGAAATTTCTGAAATCATGATGAGAAACTAAAATCCTCCATTTCTTGCAAAACCAAATCAAGCCCACATACTTTTCCACATTGGCTGCTGGTGAAATTTTGTAAAATTGAGCTCACCATTTAATTGTTTAACTCTCCATATTAAGACATCTTTTTGCCTATTATGCAAACATTCAGGTAGATTTATATTAGGTGCATTATAAAAAGTGGGGATTGGTAGTAAAGATTATATTGATGTACATAAGACAGAAGACAACAACACATGGAGAAGAAAGATATATGACTGGCTGGAAGCATTGCAAGCTAACACTTTGCTAACTCGCCACATGTGTACATCACATAAGCAGCTGAAAATATTTAATAGTGAAGTTCACATTTACAGTGCATTCAGTTTGGGGGAAGTGTATGCAGCTGTTACAGATTTAAGTAGTATTTTCTTTTCCTGTTGGTGACACTGAAGCAAAAAAGCACCTATAACTGAAAGATTACATGTTAAAGACAGGCTATAACAAGGCATGATGTGGAAGTAAAAATAAGTATTAGGAAGAGGAAAACTACTGCATTCTCTGAAAGTGCAGACATGGACTTTAAATACAGATAAACCTCTCCTTTCTCTCTCTCTAGGACTTCCTTTGTTTAAGGACTTGCTTTTAATGACTTTCCAAAATGGGCTACTAGCACAAAATTTAATTTTCACTATTATGAGGACACACAAATGATATTTTGTGTACCAAAATTTACAAATGTGCTATGTCTGTGTTATTTATTTTTTAAATAATGATGGTTAAAGAACAAATGTTGTTACTTATAACACTTCCAGTATCCTCAGAGCTTGCTTACTACAGTACTTTTATTTCCCATACAATCAGAATATAGTTTAATTATATAAAAGCATCCTCCATAAAAAGTAGTGCAAAATGCTTTGCAGAGAGAGATAAAGAAAAGGAGGAATGTTTTATGCAGATTATCACAGTGACTCTCAAGGAGATGAAAAACAATCTCTGAGGATAGACTACCATGAAGATAAGAAAATCAGAAATAAAGAAGAAATAACAGCAGAAGTGTTTTTGAAACATAGATCAAGTTTAGGAGCCACAGAACAAGGAAAAAGGGAAGGGGAAAGAATGGAAAGCAAATGAGTTGTGTAACAACAAAAAAAAGAAAGGAAATTGGAAAGTTTTCAGATGAGATTTAAGAACAAAGACATTTCCGGGAGAGGGGGATAAGGCAGCACAAAAAAGGGGAAGAACATCCATGCGATGTAGGAAATCACAAAAGAAAGAAGACTGGCTTAGCTTATAGTCAACCAACCAAGGATTTGGAAAACCTGGATACTGCTGTCTGGGGCCCTTTTGTCTCTCTGGACTTTCCTACCTATAAAATGGAAAACAGGTTAGGTGATGAGGCATGAGAGTCCCAAGAGACTTCTGAGAGAAAAGCCTTGAAGGGGCTGTGGAGCAGTTGCATAAATGTAAGATATGGCCTGTTGATCTTCCCTGGTGAGATACAAATGTTCAAGTGTTCTTTATAGCTGAAAGGTAAATAATTTTGAAGCAAATTACAAGTAGTAGGAAGGAGCTGTGACTAAGCCAATATAGAGGGGAGAACAAGCAGAGCTGTGATATTTAGAGTAGATATAGTGATAAAAAAGATAGAATTAAGAATAAGAAGGCCTAGGGGGAGAATAGGCAACAATGAATTTTAATGGAGATGAAAACTTCCTTCAAGGGAGCTAGATAGATAACTTTTGTTGTAACTGGAGGAAAAGCGCGCCAGAAACACTGAGCCAAATGTGTTATGCCAGCTTTTACCATCTTTCTCCACAATGTGTATTCCAAAAAGAAATAAAATCCTCCCACAGAGAAGCTTTGAGAGGGAGGTGCCCAGCAGGTTGGCCAGTGTTGGCTGAACCCAGAAGGGTGAAGATGGGAAAAGACCCATCTGAGACAGGCAGAAGTTTTGCTCCTCCTGTCATGAGGAGCAAATGATGAGGGGCAAATGTGGAGCAAGGAATTGTTCTTTTGCAATTTCCCCCTAGAGGTTACTTTCTCCTCCTCTTCTCTGGAGTGCTCAGAGAAGGCTTTCCTGCCCCACCTGCCAGTGCCTGCCTTGGCTATATTGACATGTGATTTATGTTTGTGGTGTATTAAATAGTGATGCAATCTGTGCCAGGTATTTAGTACGATGAACCAAAGGAAATGGCTTTCTGCTGCAAGATCTTAGAATGTGCTGAGGAGATACTGAAACTTCCAAGAAGATCAGCTAGAGCAGAAGAGCTAAAGCAGGGCTGTTTGACTCAAGAAACAAATATCACCAAACATTCACAGAAGTGAAGACTCTCTTAAAGCCACTCTTTAAGCTATACTTTTACTGTACCCATTTGGAATAAATTTTAGTTTGTTGCCCAGAAGCTCCCAAGTACCATAAAGCCTACTGTTCTCAGATAACATAATTCACAAGCATGGTTCTTTCTGAGGACTTTCCAAATTAGCTACTCTATACTTTGTGAACTTTTACACACACCTTACTTCTCTTGAAATGTTTGTTTTATGTTCTACTTTACACCTTACTATACCTAAAAACCTGAAGGGGATCACATTTAATAGTGGAGTCCATCAAATGTGGAGATGAGAGGAGAAATGTGGCAGCTATCTCTGTGCCACTGCTCCATCCACACTCTTTGAATAAGTCTTCACAATGACACTTGAATGAAAGCCTAAGTAAATTCTGGTTGATAACTGCATGGAACAAACGTGGAACAAAGAAGTTATGTTCTACTCTTCATATGTTGGAAGAATGAACTTGTTGCTGCTTGATCAGTTCCTTGTCCTTCACTAGTACTTGAATTCCTCTTTTTGCTGAGAGAGCATGCAACTTCACAGTGCAGGGCTGTGTTATATTTCCTGACCTTTGACACTTTCCTCCCCCCTGCCCAGAGATTTAAAGGAGTTAATATGGGAAACAGTTTTTGTCTCACTTTGGCTTTTAAATAGCAGAGTCTATTTATTTCTCATTCAGCAAGCCTCAATTATTTGTTTATAAAAAATCATTTGGTAACGGGTTTAATTCATCCTTCATGTAACTACACTGGAAAACAATAATGTTACACAAGAGATGAATTTAACAAATATATAACTCTTGTAGGGACAAAAGGAATTCTTTCTAGAGCTGTGTGAAAGGTTTATTATACATGCCTGATTTAGTATATTTCTACAAATCTGAATGTTAAAGCCCATTTGCCTTCCTTCAAAAGTACTTAATCTGAAACCAGGCCCAAATATTGAACCATCACTTTTGGGTTTTTAAGAAAAAGTGATTTGATTATGCTTGTGCCAAGGTTGTATAATGCTTGCTTGCTCCTGGCAAGTACTCCATTCCATATTTGCAATGTAACACAGAGTTGGGCAAATCCACGCAGCTGCACAGCAAGAGGAGGACTCATGTCAAGCTGCCTAACTCCAGGTTCTCAAGGGCTGGGTGAAGTGGTTGTGCTGGTGGGGAGATGGAGACCAGGCAGGCCTGTGTGGCCTCTGTGCCTGTTCTGATATAATGCTCTTTATCATAGTGTCTGCCAAAACAATCCACTGATGTGTTAAACAATGTGAATCACATCTCTATCATGCTGCTCTTTCTCTCCTGTTCCCCAGGGGTGGAGCACACAAAGGCAAAAGTCTTATTTTGGGTAAGTTTTTTCAACTGTATGTGCCCACAGAGGCCTATGATACTATGTACAGTGTAGTGTCTCCCTAAATTCATGTTGCATCTGTAACCAAGCTTTGCAGTGAACGTGGTGCGTTTGATCTGTTTTCTGAGGAGGCAATGCCATGCCCTGGAGAGAGCAATAACTCATGAATCGGGATCCAGGATTCCTAATCCTGGCTGTGCTGCCAACCTGCTGCATGGACCTAGGCAAATCACTTGACCCAGATTCCCAAAGACAGATAAGCACCTAAGATCTTTAAAAAGTGACGTCCAGGACAGATTTATCTGGAGTGGATGCAACTTATAAGCAGTCCTACAATGGGGTTGCAACTGGGAGACTGGGCAGCTTTCTCTCCTATTTCTAAAGCTGTACCTGTTCCTCATCTACATTCACTATTTCAGCTCCATCCAAATGCTGAGATAATGCATTTTGCGAGGAGCACCAACACTCAACTGTGTATATGGAAAACCATGGAAAAACTCATCTATGGTTGGTAGCCTGTAAGCCTGTAAGTGAGAGTTTTAAATTAGGTGTCCCACTGCCATAAGAATCTGGGGTTTGATGGTGTGCCGGTATTCAGAATATGTGTAAGACAGATTTAGGGAACATGGAGGCAAAGAAGTGGGAGTTACCTGGCTCATTTGGTAGTTAGAAAACCAGCCTGGGGTGGTGAAAATGCAAGTTCAAGTCTCTAATGCAAGCCAGATATGCTAGGGATGATTTGGCCACAAATCCCAAAAAGTGTCTGAACCAGTAAACTACCAGAAACTCAGTGAAATGTCTTTTAATTTTTTTGGAACTTGCAGGGTAAAAGGAAAATCAAGCATGGTAACTGAGTCATGGATGAGTATTTTTTGCCTAGAGTCCAAGGAGGCACCAGGACAGAATGAACATACCCAAACCGCATCCTATAGCCTGGGCATTCCAGGCTGGTGTTCCATCAGGAATAAAAAGAAAATGTCTGTAAGGAGAAGAAAGGCAGTGTACAGTTAAAAGCTGTGATGTCTTATGTGTCTCTGAAGAACCACCTGTGTGTCCTTCTAGGGTTTTATTTGTCTCATAGGCAAGGGATATCTCCAGGGCATTATTTGCATGTGTGGAGGTGACCCTGCACACAACAGAGCACGACCTTGGACTTGCTGCCACAACAGCAGGCAACAGTTCTAACATTTGTACAGGAAGCTTCAGGAGAGAGGGGCATGAGGATGCCAGGGTCCCCGGAAAATCACAGTAAGAATGTATAGATGGTGCACAAAATAAGCATTCATGTCATTCAGCTATGGCTGTTCTCCGAGTAATGCAAGAGAATTTGGGTTTCATGAATGTTTCCTGATTTAGGTTTGGCATATTAGATTAAAAAACAATACCTATCCTTCACATTCTTCTTGACCTCTCCTTGACCTTGTCCTTGGCAGGACCAGCTCATGAACTGTCCAGTGTGCACCCAACAAGACAATACCTGTAAAAAGCAAATACAATTATCTAGATGCAAGTAGGCATGAGGGGCCTCTGTTTCTCGTGATCAAAGTGGTGAAAGTATTCAAGAACTCTTTGATGGCCTGGAGAAGCCTGGTGCAAGATGGAGACCAGGTTAAAAAAAAATAATGCATTTTATGAGTAGATCTGGAAGCAAAACAGCTGACTGCCTCTTTCATCCAGGCTTTTGTACATGGTCGTAGTATATTTGGGAATCCATGAATCCACGCTGACATCTGCACACTTAGAATCATGATGCTGCAGGCCCTAAGTATATATTTAGACTGCATCTAGAAACCTTGCAGAAAAACATTAAATCAGCAAAATGAAAAAAAAAACCAAACAAAAATGAGACATAAAAATGAGCTGGCTACTCTAAAACACAGATACAGTAATTATTTCAGTCTTTTGCTTAGGGGTGTACCAACTGTTTACAATTTACTGTTTGGCAAGCTGGGTGTTCTCATTTCCCTCATGGTTCAGGAGTCAAAAACATATGCTACCTTTAGTAATGAACTCTTCCAAGATTTGAAACTATCCATATTCATGTCACAAGAAATGTTTACACAAGAGCAAAATGCTCCAACATCAAAATAAATCAGTAACATCTCAGAGTTTATATTTCCATATGCTTCTTTGGCATAATAAAGCAGGCGAAGGGCTGCTGTTGTAAAATGGAGTTTAATTAAAAACAAAGGAAAAAACTTTATCAGAAATCATGGGCATCCAAAAATCATGCAGAATAATGCATAGATTCAACATATTTGAAAGATTTATCATCTATCAGTAGAAACAAAAAAATGCAATATAATCATATCCTCTACACACCTTGCATATATTTTCCATATTATGTGCATAAATTACACATTCATTTTCATAATTATGGTAACATTCTAGTTTTCACATAAACTGCTATTATTCCTGGGTACCAGTAAGTTTACATCTACGAAGGCTACACGCTAATTTCATTTTCTTTTTATAATGTTATCTATTTGTCAAGTTTAGTTTCTTAATGGAAATTAATAGACTAGGTCTCTGCAGTAAAAAAAAATAAAATAATCAGAGGTAACATAGTGTTTTGAGTATTTTTCAGCTTTCATGTTATTCAAGCTTAGAGGGCTTTGAGTGCTTGATCAGTGATTATGGTGTATGAAATAAGTTATAAAAGC